>OX457052.1:9233546-9386046 GCA_949752735.1 Lumbricus terrestris
GGGGGGGATTTACAAAGCCGTAACCAGGATTTTATTTTGGGGGAGGTTTACAAGGCCGTAGCCAGGATTTTATTTCGGAGGGTGTTTTCCCGACTTTTTCTCCTGCTGGGCGAAATTTCCTGACGACATTTTTTTAGTCGTTGAAATTTCTGTCGACCTTTTAAAGTCATCGCCTGCTTTTCTTACCATTTCTAGCTCGTAATGTAATGCAATCGGATTTTATTATAGCGGCCGTCTATGGCCTCAATGACCCTGTTCATTTTTCAATGAATTACGTTCATGCCGGGCTTAAAGTGTGCCAGGACGGTCATGAACGGCGTCCTGGCACTTATTTTCAGATCTGAATGCCGTCCTGCCACTTATTTGGCAGAAGAGACTAAAAAGGTAAGGAGCGTCCTGGCACTTTCTTTTCTACACTCTAAGGGCGTCCATGTACTACTTTTTCTACACTTTGAGCACTGCGTGACGGTTCATGGCTGTGCAAAAACACTATTTCCTGCGATTTTCGACATTTTTCTGCTCTAAGTTACATTACAAACTGTTATTCTCATATCCGTTCATTTTTACATAATTTCATTTCGGGGGTGTTTAAACACCCAAAACGCCCCCCCCCCCCTATAGCTAAGGCCTTGTATGTACATGTATATTTATGAATGTAAGAGACATGGTGGGGGAAAAGACAACGAGGAAGACCAAGATGCGCGTGGGAACGATGCTAGTGGACTGGATGATGACAAAGAAAGGCTATATACAGAGGGGAGGGGCTGCAGTGGAATGAAGAGAGAGGCACAGAATAGAGATGAGTGGCCGTCGTTGCACATACGAACCAGCCTGCCTCATGACGACAGAGAACGATAGGAGAAGGTGAACGAAAACCAAAAGAGGAGATTCAGTGTTGACTTCTGAATATAAGTTCTATCACTTCTATGGCTTCTAAAATTAATGTCTGACCAAGACTACGGTGAGTCCCGCCTTGACTCGAAAGCATGTCCCGTTTTTGATGAGTCGGGCTTAGACGTTGATCAAATACTTCAACCGACCGTCGTCTTGATGGTCCAACTTCGACCTTGAGTCGTATAGCTTGACCTTGAGTCGTCTGGCTTGGTCTCGATGGACTTGACGTTAACCTAGTGCGCTTTGACTTCTTTCCCTGCAGCGCTTCCCTTACTGTATATTTCTTGCATTTGATATAGAGCGCCTCTTCACGCTCTCTATACTCAGAGGCGCTCCCAACTACAGCGCGGACACTTAATCGGAGTTTCACACTGAAGCGCAAGAGCAATTGCGAGTAAAAGACTTGCCCAAGGTTTCCACGGATCTGGAACCTTCCGGCTCCAAGGCACCGAACTCACCACTACACCAACGCACCCCGCGATGATGACTAAGATATTGATGTTTTGCGACCAGGCTGTTTTTAAGGAATTTCTTAGAACTGCACAACCCCTTCTTTCCTTTCATATCGTCCATGGTAAATTACTTCCAATCTGAGGACAATGACTTTTTTGCTAGTTTTAACTGTACAGAAGTGCTTCTACAACTGCACATTTTGTGTACAACTGCATGCTCGTTAAAAAAGCCCTGTTTTGCGAATTTATCAGGCGAGAAGACATCGAAAGACAGACAGAGAGAGAGACAGAGAGAGAGACAGGCAAAGAGGCAGAGGTGTACTAAGAATAGGACGCGATGAAGGCGATCCTGGCCGTTACAGTGACGTTTTCTGTGTGCCATCTCATCTCTGGTCTGACGAGCATCTGTGTTGGAGCGGCCGCCAGCATCAAGGCTGAGATCTGGCTGGCACACACCGTCTCACCGATCTGGAGCGGAGGATTCGTAAGAACCATGATTATTAGTATTTTATGCACTTGTACAACGACTTAATCACCACCACCACCATCACCATTGTCGTCGTCGTCGTCGTCATTATCATCATCATCATCATCGTCGTCATCATCATCATCAGCAACAGCATCGGCATCGTCATCGTCTCTGTCGCCATCATCATCGTCGTCATCGTCATAATCGTCGTCGTCTTTGTCGTCATCCTCATCGTCGTCGTCATCATCGTCGTCGTCATCGTCATAATCGTCGTCGTCTCTGTCGTCATCGTCAGCGTCATCGTCGTCGTCTTTGTCATCATCAACGTCGTCATCGTCCTCATCATCATCATCGTCGTCGTCATCGTCATCATCGTCGTCATCATCAGCAGCAGCATCGTCATCGTCATCGTCGTCGTCATCATCGTCGTCGTCGTCTCTGTCATCATCATCATCATCGTCATCATCATCATCATCGTCGTCGTCATCATCGTCGTCGTCGTCATCATCATCATCGTCGTCGTAATCGTTGACAGCGATCGATTGCAGTCATCTTCAAAATCGTCATCGATGAAAGAATCTCAAATCGCAGCCAGCATGGAAGCCAATTAATAATATTAAGTCCAGAATGCAAAGTTTTTGTGCGCTGCATAATTATTAATATTGTTGCAAGTACATGCCTAAGCTTATACAACATGGTTACTATGGAGACCAATTCGCATTCTATGGATTAGCTGTAGTCGTCTACGTTCTGTAAAGGCTGGCGACGATCGCTAACTCGAGGAACGGATGAAAGCCTTTGATGGGATCGACTGTATCGGATATCGACAAACATAGTTCCATCATCAGAGTGTGTAGCAGGGCAGGGCAGGGCTTCAGCGGCTGCAGGCACACCACCGCCACCAACGCCTCCACCACCACCACCACCACCACCACCACCACCACCACCACCAACACCACCACCTGTACCGCCACCACCACCACCGCCACCACCACCACCAACAACAACACCAACACCAACACCACCACCTGTACCAACACCACCACCGCCACCACCACCGCCACCACCACCAACAACAACAACAACACCAACACCACCACATGTACCAACACCACCACCGCCACCACCACCTCCACCAACAACAACAACAACAACACCACCACCTGTACCAACACCACCACCAACACCACCACCACCACCACCACCACCAACACAACCACCCCAACACCACCACTACCAACACCACCACCCCACCACCAACAACGACAACACCAACACCTGTACCACCACCTGTACCACCACCACCAACACCAACACCACCAACGCCAACACCACCATGGCACCAACACCACCAACAACAACAACAGCACGACCACTACGACCACCACCACCACCACGACCGCCACGACCACCATCAGCAGCATCAGCAGCATCCTTTGTCTTCCGTCAGAGCCAAATCATTGTCATGAACCTCAGATAAAACGATCGGAATGAGGGCACTGCTATCGATCACTGCACATGTTCGTACGACTATTATAGCCACTTCTATACTACAGCTGCTGCTGCTGCTGCTATAGTACGTGCTGATGCCGCTGCTGCTGCTGATGTTGCTAGCTGGTGATGGTGGAGTATATACAGCAGATCCAAGACACTGCACCGCCTACAGTGTGTATATATATATTTATATTTATTTATATATATAAACGAGCTTAAATATATAAACGATTATTATTTTATAAACTGTCGAGATAATAAGCCATGACAAGAGGCGATAATTATGCAATACGTCTTTGCAAAATCCATACCCATGATCTGCATGCATAATGATGAATTATAGGTAGGCCTATACACGTCGTGCTGACACGCGTTGTCTTTGATACGCGTTGTCTTTGATATGCAAGTCGAACTGAACTGGCTCTGGTTTGATGGATGGGCGTATAATGGATGGACTAGCTATTAATAGCAGCTGCAGACAATGAATGGCAGCCTTGGCAGGGACTCGATTAGCAAAGTTGCAGATTAAAATTGTTCTAAGTTATGGTTGGGTTTCGGCTGCACCGCTGCAGTGACGTGATTTTCATTTCCGTTATGTCGTGATTTTTGGGTTCTTTTGACTTTCAGCCAGTGCTGCTCCAGAAAGAGAACTCTGAATTGCTGGGGGGTGGGGGTGGGGGTGGGGGGGGTTGAGGGCTTTCAACCGCCTTCAGTCTTTCCTAGGGCCCCATAGTAAAGTCTTCGTTTCGCACTCAAGTTATCTTTCTACAATTCTGATTCTGTATTAGGACCTAGCCTACTCTGAAAACATTACTTGGCTAGGTTACTCAATAAACTTTACGAGCGACTAACGTGAATGTGCACCTTTCCTTAGACCTTAGTCCTTCCCGTGCAGCTCTGCACATCGGGCAATGCAGTTTCTCCATTCCACGTGAATGTGTACTGGTATTATATAGGTCTATTATCAAGTATTATGTAGGTCTATTTATATGCATGAAGAAATGAAGATTATCAACCCAAAATGTTTCTATAGGGCTCGCCATTTGATGCTTTGTATGGATTGCGCCCTATATGGACATAGGGTCCGTATACCTATGTCACCTAATCATTTTAGACTCATCTATGTCTTGTTTCTACCAATAGCTCTTTCTATACTCAATATTTAGGCGGCCTGAGCGTTTCACCTTTAGCATCGACTCGCGCTTTGTTGATACAGTTTTTTAAATTGTGAATTCTTTGTTGTCAACAGCAGTGATAGGCCTACATATACATTAGCTTTATTACTCAACCCTATAACCTACTACTGATTGCGTAGATTTCGCATTCGGCCCTAATTGTCTCAATTCGGTTTTTCTTTTGACTTCTAATAAATTATGGGCGAGAACAAAACAGTCTTTGGAAATGTGTGAGCAATATTATACATTCGTGACATTAGCCTACATAATAGCCTTATATACATGAAGAAGGCATCGCCGTTACAGTAACAAGGTCTGCAGCTTACAGAAACTAATTCTAACTAAGTATAAAATAAGGATGTTTAGAAAATGCGATGATAATATTTCACGACTGAGCATCTACATGACATTGTGTAGTCCAAATATAGCAGCCATGGTGAAAAATGATCAATGGGAAAATGTTGCTGTTTTAGTTTACGATAACAGGTGTACTCGGAATGGCCTGTGCCAAGCGACAGACAGCCTATCTGGTTGGTATATACACTTCACTCTTCATGTACCTTCACTTTTTATCTGCTTCTTACACATGTCACCAAGATAGACCTACATGTACATGTACCTAGATAGCCTTAATGGAACATGCATTGCATGCATAGATGCCTACATACAGGTATGCTATACAATAATATACATGACCATGTGCGTTCACACGTGCGTACATAGTACAACATACATGTAGCCTATACACACATGCCTGCCTGGGAGACACCGATGCACACATGCATGCATGCACTGTAACACAGGATACATAATTTTATATATCAATACACGCATGCATGTACATGTCTTTACATGACTTACATAGACACATAAATACCTACATTCTAACCGATTAGTTATAATGGCTGTTAGTCGAATGGCTGACTGATCAGAGTTGGACAAAATAAAGGCAAGTTTTTAAAAACCTAATTCCATTTCTAATAGGCAATTGATTATGCAAGAGATTTTGTTAATTCTAATTCTATATCGATTGGCAGTCTAACTAATCATTAGTCTAACATGCATGAATGAATGAATGAATGCATGAATGAATGAATGTATGTATGTATGTATGTATGTATGTATGTATGTATGTATGTATGTATGTATGTATGTATGTATGTATGTATGTATGTATGTATGTATGTATGTATGTATGTATGTATGTATGTATGTATGTATGTATGTATGTATGTATGTATGTATGTATGTATGTAAGTATGTATGTATGAATGTATGTATGTACATGTATGTATGTATGTATGTATGTATGTATGTATGTATGTATGTATGTATGTATGTATGTATGTATGTATGTATGTATGTATGTATGTATGTATGTATGTATGTATGTATGTATGTATGTATGTATGTATGCATAAGTGGTGGCGTCGTTGCCTTGAAGCCGGAAGGTTCGAGGTTCGAATCCACCTCGCTGCGTAAGGACCTTGGGCAAGTCCTTCACTCACAATTGCTCAGCGCTTCGGCGTGAAACTCCGATGCAGTGTCCGCTCTGCATTCGGGAGCGCCTCTGAGAAGAGAGAGCTTGAAGGGGCGCTTTAACAAGTGCACATACAAACAATACAAACAAAAGCATGTATGTATGTATGCATTATGTATGCATTATATATGTATATGCACGTACGTACGTATATATGTATGCCTATATTACTTATGTATATATCCATGTAGGCTATTTGCAGTCGGTATACGTTCATCACATAAAGATACCACTTTGACCACACGTGACTCTGTCTGCTCTCTCCATCTCCCCTCTTCCTTTCTTTCCACAGATCATGTGCTTCGCTGCCTTCTCCGTCGTCTCCCTGGTAACGGGCGTCGTCAGCATCCAGCTGCTGCGTCTCGGTCTCGTCAATCAAACGACCGATGGCGACACGTTCCAGAAGGAGAAGAAGGACGTCCTCATCCTCATCGCCCTTGGCACGACCGCCGCCGAGTGCGCCTTCTGCATCGTCTCCGCCTTCGTCAGCTGCCGCCTGGCGAGGGCAGCGAAGCAAGAGCTGCAGAGGAAGCGAGAGGGCACCTTCCACGTTCAGGTGCTCGGCGAGAAGGACATCATGCTAGTGTCGCGAGACTCGCCAGGGGGCGTCGAGAAGCGGGAAAAGATTTTCGCTACGTCCCTCTGAGTTGCTGCTGCACTCTTGGTCAGACAGGCAGGCTGTTGGTGAGGACAGGTGAAACGAGTGGAGGGGAGTCTTTGGTGTGTAAGGTTCTGACGGGGGTGGATAACCACCAATGAGGCCACACCCGCTTCCCACCCCCCAAAACATGATATTTGCAGGATCCCCATTGCATAATCATTATCAGCTCTGGTCTATGCACTGACCATTTTTAACTTAGCCTGCTGGTATAGACGTAGAGGGCATGGTGACTGACCAAAGGCTCTTGAGTTACGGGTTGAGCGCATAGAGTGGTTAGAGTAGTTTCGGTGAGCAGTGGGAACGTCGATGAAGAGTATTGTTAGAATGCATGGCCAGGGTTTAAAGTGGGGTTGGAACGCGTGGGAACAGCGTTCCACTGCTCTCCAAATTCTTGGCTTGAGTTCCCATGCACTGCTCATCATATGGAATCCGGAAACACATGCGTTTCCATAAAATTATTATTCAGCGTTCCCACTTCACACATTCGGCGTTCCCACTGCTCGCCCATTCAGCGTTCCCATTGCTCACCCATTCGGCGTTCCCACTGCTCGCCCAATCCACTTTAACCACTGCGCATGTATACACCTCAATGGTTCCATGCATCTTAGCAGTGGGAACTCAATCAAAGAATTTCGAGAGCAGTGGGAACCACGTTCCCACGCGTTCCACCAGCTTTGAACCCTGGTTGAACTCCCTTCACGCTGTGACTTATTCTCTTAGACCTCACTGACTCCAGTCATTCCTATGCAACAAGGCGAACGTTTTTCCCGTTCAATGCGCTCCTGCTTCTAATTATACAAGTCGCATATTACTCTTCGCATGCAATAATTAGTCGCTTGGCAGAGTGGGTTCCACTGCATTGCGAGGCCCAACAATGAAGCAGGTGGTATACGAATGCCATTAAAAACACTCCAGACCAGTTTGTCAGACGACTCTGTACATGCAGGGCCTGATGTCCTTAATCCAGCCCTGTCTGCAAATATGGCGCCTTCTATAAAATTATTTAATACGTAGGCCTACACAACCGAATTCTACACTCGCAGGTAGGCCTACGATGCACAATTGGTTTGTCAAAGGGATACATTCAACACCCCTCACGTCTTCAGGTCAAGTCATGAGGGCTTAGACCATTCACAGATGCTGCAGGACTCTGCAATGACTATCTCGGATTTACAAGGGTGCAGACTGGTTTTTAGAATCGACCAGCTTATGTCAAAGATGTCCATGCATGCACTATATGTTACAATATCATCTGGACCGCCTTTGCTTTCTCGACCTCGGCAACTGAGCATCGTCTGCTAGCGAGAGCTGAATATGGTAATAAGGTCCTTAACTGCGTGCCCTTAATTCCTCCATGCGTATATACAACCGCCTGCTGAAGTGACTATCTCAGTCTAACAGTACGCGCCTTACCTTTCTCTGTTTCGGCATATGTATACGGCCATGTGTCACTGACTACGTATACGGCATAATTATTATTCTCATCTGACTCCCTGTCCTGACGCAAACTGTTGATTGTGGGTGGGGGGGGGCATCTGCGTCAATTGGTGGGGGCGGTGCTGTAGGGGTGGCAGGGTTATTTGCAGGAGCTTTAGCATTATTGACGCTACCAGTGGCGTAGCCAGGAGTTCATGATGGGGGGGGGAGGGTATGGCTCGCCGCATGGGCGGAGTTTGGTTTTCGTTCTTGCAGATCGAGGCTAAAAAAGAACTTGGGAAGAACTTGGGCTTTGTTGGGGGCCGAAGCTCGGTCCAGAATGAGCGGCGCCGACAAATATTTTCTCGGGTCAGAAAAGTTGATGACCTTTTTAGTCATTCGAAATCTTCGCGTTCGTGAAAAGATCCATTTTCCGAACAAATTTCTGAAGCTTCGCCTTCTTGGTGGGTGAGTGGGGACTAAGTCCGACAAAAGATACTATTTACACGGTAAAAATGCCTCTGGGTCTTCTTGGGGAGCTTAGCCCCCAGCCCTGATAAATTCCGCCCATGGGCCTATTATTGCTGCTCACAGTGGCCTAAACCCTTGCCACTGGCTGGTCCATGTGCTACCCTAACTGTGCCCAATGCCTTTGTCACAACGTCTTATGCCCACCTTCAGGTATCCAAATAGCTCTGGTTGAACCGGGAGTGCTCCCGAGTAGCTAACTTTCATGGGGCGCCATACAAACCTCTTAAATGAATCAATGACTATAAATTGTCCAATGAAGCTAAATCTCTATAAATCATGGCATATAAATACGCTATGGTGCATTCTGACCTTGTATATCATAGATCAATGGTTTGGCGCATGTGGTCACTATAGTTGCCGCTGTCATGACAACACGTGTTCGCACGCTCTGTTGCCATGGAGACTGAGAGGTTGCGTGATCTGCAGCACCCTGTAATTAGTTTGGCCTCTAGACGCCTAATTGAAATTTGTTCTTGATCTCTTGGCCACAGGCATGCTCTCTATATATCTCTCTCTATATATATTTAGAGCTAAGAGATGTATATTGTAGCTTACGTGTTTATGTATAAATACCAACTTTATGCATGATAGCCTATATTATATATTATGGTTATATGGTCATACATATGTTATATGTTATATGTAATATATTATTGTATTGTATATATCTGTAGAGATAGAGATATACCGTAGAACGGCGTATATATTGTGCTTGTAGATAGATGACTATAGGCCTATGGGTCCATTTATAATATATAGACCTAGGCCTAAATATTAGACCCTATAGTTATTATATATAATATTGTATTATATTATGATAGACCTTATAAATTATTATATCAACTATAATATAGCTGTGTTAGTGCGTATATATATAATATACATACATGTATATACTGTGGTTTAATGTCTATTGCTCGTTAATTTCTTGTTGGATCAAAGACTAAACTAATTAATTAATTAATCAATCAATTAATTAATCAATTAGTCTGCAGCAGGTGATCGTTGGTCGTGCAGTTATAGTCTCAGGTGTGAAACATTGAAATGTCGCATTATAATTATTGTCTCAGTCAGTCTCGAGCATGCAGAAATCCGTGCATGACCAATTGTATTATTTGTTTATTTGTTTGCATGTGCACTTGTTATAGCGCCCCTTCAACTTCCACTAGCCTACACCACCGCGCCCCACATGTTTAAAGTGGGTGGGAACGCGTGGGAACGCCGTTCCCACTGCTCTCGGAATTCTTGGCTTGCGTTCCCACTGCTCATCATGAAGGAACTCTAAAACACATGCATTTCAATACAATTCTTCATCAGCGTTATCACTGCTCACATTCGGCGTTCCCACTGCTCACCCAAACCACTTTAACCACTGTTAAAATAATTTAAAATTAAATCAGACAGGCGCCCTGAGCCTATAGCATAAGAGAACTGGATGGAGCTTCAGAAATTTCGAGTGTAGCCTATGCCCAAACAATGTCAGGTCTGGTTCGGCAGAAAAATTGTTCCAAGCCACATGATTAGTTAGCATCGTTGAGCCACATAATTTATGACTTTGCTGAGCCACACGTATGGCTTTGTTGAGCCACACGTATGGCTTTGTTGAGCCACACGTATGGCTTTGTTGAGCCACACGTATGACTTTGTTGAGCCACACGTATGGCTTTGTTGAGCCACATGTGGCTTTGTTGGGCAGCATGTGTTTTTGTTGAGCCACTCGTGGTTGCTGGCAGTGATATTCATTACAAATCAGAACCTTGTGATTTCAGATGTAAAAGGGCTTTTTTAACGTGCAGTTGTACACAAAATGTGCAGTTCTAGAAGTAGGCCTACTTCTGTCCAGTTAAAACTAGGAGGAAAAGGTCATTGTCCTCCGATTGGAAATGATTTACCATGGAGGATGGGAAGGTAAAGAAGGGGTTGTGCAGTTCTAAAAATTCCTTAAAAACAGCCCTGAGATGTAACGTATATCATCCGAGTGATTATAATAATGCAGGTGAAACATGTGCCACTACACATCATACCTGCTTGTATTCTTGTCTCATCAGCGCTGCAGTAAGCAGCTGCTGGTGCCCAGGGTCGACCCAATTGCCTCTCGAGGCTTTTGAAGTTTGGAGATTAGGGTCACGACCACATGCGTGCCTGGCTTTGCTGTGCTTCGATCGTGATCTATAGGTTCTATTGATGTCCAATTCTTTCCAAGGCCATTGAATAATTAACTTAATTAACCTACCTCATTAGGCCTACTATAGAGACCATGTCAAACAATGTTCCATTAATCTTCTTAATCTATAGCTCAATAGTGCAGATCTAGTTATATAGGGCTCTACGTGTTAGGCCTATAATAGTGGGTGTTATTGGTGCTGCAGCAGCAGCACCCGGGTCAGCAGTTTTGAGGGGCCCGCAGTGATAAATATGTGCGTAACGGACCGGCGGGTTTTCAGCGTGGGGGAGGGGCATTGAATGGTAGGCCCTAAGCACAGCATCCGGACCCTCACTAGTTTTAATCAGGGCTGTTTTAAAGGATTTTTTAGAACTGCACTACTCCTGCTTTCCTTTAACTGTACATAAGTGCTTTTACAACTGCACAAATTCGCTTAGAACTGCACATTTTGTGCACAACTGCACGTTAAAAAACCCTGGTTTTAATGTGGACCTCTCTACAGTTTCTGTATGTTTGATTGGCATTTATTGTAAACACCTATCCTCTGTTCTCTCTGGTACTCTGGCGCCCAGACTAGGACCACCTTCGGGCTCTCATTTTGATAACCTCTCTGTTGTGACTCAGAGCACGTGAATAAGCTGGTGCCCTGCGTATGGCTTTCGAGTGGCGCTCTAGAAGTTTGTAGCTTAGCAATGCAATTGGAGTGATCCCGATACAATGCCTAGGCCTAAATTTCGACGATCTGACAGTTTCTATATAATCAGCATCATTCTCAGTCATATCGTATCAGTTCTATCATAATTTATGACAATATAGCAATTCATATCAGCATTTTAAATTAGACTGTGTTATTTATAGACCTACTCTGCTAATAACATATATCGTAGGCTAGGCTATAGCAGGCAACCTCTGAAATCAAATTGTGATCATTAATGCAGTGTAGGCTATCGATTGGCAGGATTAATAAAGTTCTCAACGATGCTTGTTAACTTTATATCTTTGTAAAAAAAACTAATTTATCTTATTTCAACTGAGATAAAATAATTGGAGTGCAATTTGTTTAGGACGAATTCTGTTTTAGAGACGAGAAGCGTCACTTTCGACCGGTGCTGCAACAGCGGGAAGCGCAGACATTTAGTTCATTGGACGGAAACACAGACATTTCATTCATCGGATTGGCCGGATGCCTCCTCATCATATAGTAAGGGCCTACGACGCCGGTTGACAAGTCGTTTGCTCCAGCGGAGAGCCGCGCTGTGACTCAATGGAGATGATATGAAGACGAATGCAGCGCTCGTGAATAAGCTGGTGCCCTGCGCTTGGCGCTCGTGTGGCCCGATTTAGAAATTTGGAGATTACGATTACTGTGATGATCGAGTTCAAAGGCATATAATTATCTACGCCAATGCTAATGCTGCGAGTTTCAAATAACTTGTTCATTTTGCAGACATCGATCAATGTAGGCAGCACTGTATAAGGACCTCGACTTCTTGAGTAGCAAGCCCTTCAGTTACAATTGCTCTGTAGGCTATACCATCAATGTTGACAACAGAGGGTGTTTCGATGACCCCCTACATCGCCCGTTCTGTCTGCATGCCTTCGTCAGTACTGTTGTCTGTGGCCCTGTGGGAGTCAACACTATCAGCTATCTGTTCAGACCTTCGTTTCGAATTATCTGTGACAAAACGAGCGATTATAGGCCACATGACCTGAAGCGGTGTAATGTATAACAGGAGCATTGATATCTGCATGCATCCAGCTTGTCGAAATCAGGACCCCTCTAGATTCCAAAGACATCTTTGGTTCCGACATCATCCAGTATGTGCCGTCGATATCATCCACTTTGTTGCAATACACGCAACTCCAGTGTTTGCGTGTGCAAATAAGAACCATCACATAGGCATAAAATTATTGGACAAGGCACAGTATATATATATGGGCATTATAGGAACTTGCCTGAGTAGTTAAACTGTAAACTATCAAGGACTATGATACATGCAATACCAGACTGCCTCCTCAATGATTCCTGGAATCCGTGAACTTCACTACTCAGTGATTTCAGTTAAGCTCTTCATAAGGAAACAACAAAACTACTTTCTTGTAAAGATTTAACTGTAATATTTTCTTATTACTTCTTCATTAACAATTTATCAGATATATTTATAACTTATAATAACTTTATAAGTATTGTTCGTATTCATTTGCTCACGAATTCCTATAGTGCAACTTCTTGAGAACTACCTTGGAGGTAGGCTACTATTGATGAACAAAACATTGGACGAGAGTCGATACCACAATTAATATCGAACATGTAACACGTTATAGAATTAATGTACTTCAGGAACTTCTAAACTTAGCCTGTCTTAAAATATTATGTAAGGACGGAGATCAGAAATGAAAACGAAAGGTCAAGAAGACGAAACAAAACGATAACGAACACGATGATTCAAAACAACAACAAAGTTAAAGAACCAAAGGGAAGAACCAAAATGGAAGAACCAAAATGAACGAACCAAAGTGAAAGAACTAAAGTGAAAGAACGAAAGAAGAAAAACAGTTCTGAATACAAAGCAAAGGCTATTATTGAAAATTTGAAATATCAAAACACAAGCATAAGAGAAGAAACAGGAGAAAGAGAAACAAGAAAACAAAAGACTCAACTCTCTATAAGGAAAAGAAAGGTGATAAATAGCAAAAGTTACGAGCATGTTTCAATTTTTAATACAACAGAGAAGATCGTGAAAAAAATCAAAATCTAAGGCACAAGAACTGCTGCAGTTGAATAAAGATCAGAGATTGAAAAGACACAGAAGTAACACGGCAATGATAATAAATGAAGAAAATAAATATTTATAATAAATTAATAATAATAATATAATTATTTTATAATGAGTCGCCCATCATCTGTCGCAAACAACTTGACCTCACACATCCTCACAAAAAGCAGAAAGAAAGCAACAAAGCAGTATCACAAACCATCAAGTACATAATTGTTTACTTAGTCAAACCAGCCTGCGATAATTGTTATCTATATATCTTATACATCTAGATAATGAGAACAAAACAGCTAATGAACTCTAAATTTTCTCCATTTAACAAAGTTCTGATTTTTCCAAAGTTCTTTCTCTTTATATTAATATAAATTTCAGTAATTAATTAAGCCTGTCTGTAGTAGTTGTTCATCAGTCAAAAAGATCCTCGCATTTTGCGAAGAAATCATGAAAAATGTCAGCACTCGAAACTTCCATATATTCCCGGTCGATGATATCAAGAATGCTGACAACTGCTGAAGTTGAATCAGAATCTTCACCAACAAGAAGAAGGTCTGTGCTTTCTTCGTCTTGTACCTTATTTCCACTGGTCGATGAAAAAGGAGTTTCATGCTTCAATTCTTTCTCAGGGACAACCTGGTCAGCTGCAATAAATAAACAACATGGCCAATTAAATAATAATAATAATAATAATAATATTTTCTTTATTATTCATTCTGACAAATGCAATATGATCACATGAAACAATCTTAGTTAATAATCAAACTTAACTAATAACAGAACAGACGGCCTGCAATTTAAGGGGGCTAATAGCAGCCTGCAAAGCACATCTATCCTATGGTGCTTCAGGAATCGAACTCAGCTCCACTCATCTCCTTGCCAGGGTGTTATCCAAAGCGCCAACCAAATGACAAGTAATCAAAAAGCCATTAACAAAGCTTGCAATAAAATACAGAATATTTCTAAAAATTTGCCAGGTAGAAACGTCAAAATCTAGCCAAAATTAATTTAAAAAATTATAAACAATAGTCTATTAGCATATTAAATCGTAGGCTACACTTTGGTTCACAGATACTGCTCATAAAAATTCTTAGAACTACAAATTTCAACACCTTTGCAATTTGATTGAACAAAGAGTGACTGGAAAACCAATGCATCACGTTGTTAAAGCATTCATTAGCAGTTCAGCATCCAGCATGCAGAAAAACGGTCAGTTATTAATTAATTTTATTTCATTTTAATTAAGTAAATATTAAGGCATCATAATCATAAACCAATTAAGGATATTAGAAATTCACATTAGTTAATTCATAAAAAATAACAATAACATTTCACACATACATTTAGGAGAGTTCTTCACTTTCGGAGTCAGTACTGGGTTCCACATAAATTCTCCCATATTCACGTGCCATCTGTGCGGAGTCTTTGGCGTAACAAGGACAATTGCTGCACAAATAACACCAATCAGAATACAAGAATACGGTGTTAGACACCACTTGACTCTACAACACTGTTTTTCTCTTCAATTCTGTGAAGAATATTTAACCTAAATGCCCAGTATATAATTGAGTGTGTTAGCAATGATCAACAGGGCTGTTTTTAAGGAATTTTTAAAACTGCACAACTCCTTTCCTTTCTCATCATCCATGGTAAATTACTTCCAATCGGAGGACAATGACCTTTTTTGCTGTTTTAACTGCACAGAAGTACTTCTATAACTGCACATTTTGTGTACAACTGCACATTAAAAAAGCCCTGATGATCAAGTTGGAGGAAGAACATAAGAAATCTATAGGAAAACAAAAATCGTACTAGATGATTACAAAACAGAAGTTAGAAACCAGCAAATACGGGGACTTTACATGTAGCCACTAGCCATGGAGGCCCACTCAGAAGAAGGCAAATGCCCAAGGTGGCAAGGTCCGGCGGCTTTTAGGACCCAGGGCTGGGTAGTCATACAAAGTGTACAGCCTGTTGCTGTTTAACAACACTGTCTATATCGAGGATGACTAGTGTCGCCCTCCTCCTTTCTCCAGGCTTGGGACTGGCACTGCCAAAGAACAAACAGTGGCGAAGTTGACTCCAGACATTATTATGATTTACACCTTTTTAAATACTCTACAGCTGGACAGATCAAACACGCATATGCAATCTTCTAAAATATAAGCAAATGTCCAATTGAAGCTAAAAGATTTCTCTCTCTATGTCTCACTTTCAATCAATAACGAACTAATCTTTTGTAGTTTACATTGGATATCTTTGCTTAGTGTTGTTGAAATCTTGATTCTACAGTAAACAGAAATGCATTCTTTCCATATCGAAATGTTTCATTTGCATTCGCTAGATGGCAGCACGTTTTTAAAAAAGCCCACAAGATGAAAATCTGGCGTTAGTGCATTGAAGCGAGTCGTCAACGTTGTCAGGCATGGTCATTGGTCAATGGCCAGGGCAATGGGTACAGCGACTTTTAGGGGCCTCGGTGGACCTGGTAGTTAATAGCTATACATAAAACGTTTATCATTTAAGCTGTTTTCAACTAAGTGTTCACTGTCAAAGGATCAAAATATTTTGAAATTTGACAGTTTGAAATTTGAAAGTGTTAACACTGGAGTGAGTTGTGAAACAATAATATTTACACAAATATTATCTTAACGGTAAATTATAGTTATTAAACTAAGCATAACATGATAGCATCATATATTATGATAGTATATATCATATTATATAAGTTTTAAAAAATAGCATGGTATATTATAACATTTCATACAGGCCTAACACAATAACGCAAACAGCAACTAACAAACAATTATAATAATAATAATAATAATAATATCTTTTCTTTAATTAAACGCCTGCAAGACGCACTGCGCTTTACATTTACATGTTATGCAGTAATCTTAATTAAACTTAACTACCAACTGAACAGACAGCTTTGTAATTACACGGCGCCAATGGCAGCCTACAAAGCAAATCCGCCCAACGGGGGCTCGAACTCACAACCTCTCGCACTCTTGGCCAGCGTGTTAACCACTACTCTACCGGGCCCCCCCCCCGGTAGAGTAGTGGGTGAATACCATTTTTTTTATCATTTTGTTAAGTTCCTCCAGGGGGTAAGTAAATTCTGGGGGGGTTCAACTTCCCCCTATACATGCCTAGATGAACCACTGCTCAATGATGCTGTGGCAGCAATGCCATGCAGTGGATCACTGCTCTTTTAAAATAAAAGATGAAAGTCTTATCAGATATTAGATATGAAAGTCTAGTGGCATCATGCAACTCGTCCTCCGTCATAATTACGTCTAATTCATTCATTCATTTGGACATTTATATAGCGCTCCTTCAAGAAAAAGACTACTCAGAGGCGCTCCCGACTCCAGCGCACCCAAAAAGAACAGTTTTAAGTTTAGTAAGGAAGGATCCTGGTATAGCGCCCCAGGGTGTAGGCGTAGCTCAAAAGGAAGGCAATTCCAGACCACTGGGCCAACCACAGAAAAGGCTCGATTCTTCATGGTAGTAGTACGAGCAAAAGGAACTAAGAGGACTCCCTTATCAGCGGAGCGTAGCTGACGACGTCCATAGATACCCAATGTAAAGCTGCATAGCTCTCAGAGGTAAATTGGGGCAAGGCCCAGACTACATCGCCATACCAATGCAGCTACCCTGAACTCAATACGCTGTATATTATATGTAGGCCTATATGTCGGGACAGTCGGGGTATAAACCTGCAAGGTATTTTTCAGAATATGAAATGCCATACAATTATAAACAGTTGAATACTAAATTTCATTGTGCTAAGCCATATTAAATGGTTTGAAAAAAATTCAGAATATTTTAAGAATTTATGTAGAGTATAAAATCAAGTCTGAAAGCAAGCAGTGCATTTCTTCCAATTCATTTTAATGCTCGATGAAAATCCAAAGTCTTGTACTTACGAGTCATGAACCCAATGAATGGACTTGGCCTGAGATACTGTTGCTGGGGAACCTGAGGTACAACGGCATTCAGAGACGATGCCAAGTACGATGGAAGATTCTGAGAAATATTTGGTGTAGATGGCACTTGCTGACTGGGTGAATTGGGACGAGTGATCACCATTGTCTACGTATCAGCTACAATTTATAAGAAATAAAAATACAAAAACATGAAACAAAACAGTTAGTACTGCAAAGGTATAATTAAAGTTGCAGATGATAGGATACAATGGTAGCTTTCTTCAGTACACAATAAATTTGACAATATTTAGTACTCGAACTGTGTAGCGATGTCGCTACCCGCTTTCGGCCTTTCGCATAGGACAGTGTTTGAAGTTACTGTAAGAGTGAACTGGAGACAAGTCATGATCGAGAAGTTGAGCTAATGAGCCAAAGGCATGTGTTTAATCAAGTGCCCCGCTTGGGGATCCAGGTTTCGAGGGAGGGGTTGCGAGGTCAAACCGGATAATCTGATGACCTTTTAAATTTATTTTTAATGCATCGTCTGATTTTTATTTCTTGTATCTACCAGCGGACAACTTTACTTTACATGTAAAAAGCAGCTGTTCAGTTTTTGGGGCAAGGCGAGGGGGAAATGTCGCTCCTGGGGTGGAACACGCACTCCACCCACGAAGACGTCTAGATTAAACACTGCCGAAAGTATTTAGCAAAAAGCTAGGTAAATACACGTTTACCAAAAGCTACACGTCGTGACGCCGCTATCTTTAAAATGCACCACTATACCTGGTAAGATAAGATAACTAAATTAATCGAAATGTGTTTTATCTCTGCAAATACTAAATTACAATAACAACAGTTACTCTAAAACGTGTAACGTAATTCCGCAGCTGTTTATTCACCTCCATACTTGCTTAAACATCTCTAAGTGCAGCACATGATTTAAAAAATATGAACTTATAAGCATAATATTTACACAAATTTTAGCCACCTTATTTGCCTTTCTAAAGCTGAAAATGTAACATTTTTATAATTATTGATTAATTTATAATTATTGATTAAAAGTCAACACAGACTAGCATGTGCGAAACTTCCCGCCAAATAAATCGCTTTGAAATGAGGGTCGTCTGCTGCACAGCTAAAAATATTCACCAATAGAAAAAGCGTTTACATGGGGCAACAATTACTCAACCAATAAGAAAATGTTTTATAAAGCAGCTGCGTTCTGTTGTTTTTTAGCCAGCCAATCATCAATCGATTATGTAGGTCATTTTATGGTATGTTAATTATGACCTAGATTTGTGTGTGTGTAATGATAACATAATATAAATAACGTTGTGTGTGAAATTAAATTTATGAAATCGTCGTAATTAAGCAATTTGAGAGAGACAAAGTTCTACAGGGCTAATTTTATTCATTTTCAGAGTGTAAATATACTTCTGATGCATCTTTGGCTAATTTACTTTTGCTTAGTTATTCAATTTTAGTGACATTTTCCCCTCCCCTCGCTCCGCGCCGTCATATGGAACAGTTGTCATGTCCTTCGCGACCAATTTCCCCAAATGACCAGTACGGTTTACAACCTTCGACCCCGACGTCATAATTTCCAGCTCCCGCACAAGGACAACATAAACTTTATTTCCAGAGTCCTCTACAAGAACGCTTACAACCATTAAATCATTCAATCTCATTAACAATGATCTTTTTTTTAGTAAGACGTTTTAATTTAATTTTATGATGTTTGTCTCTCTTGATGTTCACCATGTAACCAGGCTGCGGTGTGTCAACCTGGACGTTTTTCACGAATTAAACGAATATCTATATATACCGACTGTGCGGTCGAAATTTCAGGGCTTAAAGTGTGGCTGGACGGTCATGGACGGCGTCCATGCACTTATTTTAAAATATGGACGCCGTCCTGCCACTTAGTTTGCTTGGAAGGATAAGGGGCGTCCAGGCACTTCTTTTGGAAAGGTAAAGGGCGTCCAGGCACTTATTTTGGAAAGGTAAAGGGCGTCCAGGCACTTATTTTTCCACACTTTAAGCACTGGGTCGAATTCAGTGTGGGAGGTTATCTGAATTATCAGAAATTTCACACTGTACCTTGCATGGATTTATTAAGTGTATTTTTTTTATCTAGTGCTGACTTTAACAGGTCAATTGCTTGGATTTGACCTGATAAGGCGCAAGTGAGTGGCGTGATTTCTCAGCGCACGTTGTCTCAATGTAGCCTACAATTTTTTTTATGATTTGTGCTTGCCTACATCCCTCTCATAGCTGCTATCTTTACCCTTCGTTGGCTGTGTTGAGATTGGATTTTAGGTCTGAAGTGGATAAAATTTGAAGGCAAAGGCTATATTAATAGCTGCTATATTAGATATCCTATCAGATATTAGATATCCTTATCAGCAACTGCTATATGTTAGATATCATTGTCAGCAACACTTCCTTATGCAATTGTGCAGTGGCATATGACCTACTTGTGTGGGACAAACATAATTGATTTGTACACTTTTATGTACTTTAAGTTGAACTGTGTGTATGAAAATTAGACAATAGGACAACAGGCATAGAACAACAGACATATGAATGGTACTCTTGAGCACAAGTGTCTTATTGTTTGAATGCACTGTGCAGGTTTGATAAAAAATAATGATTGCTGTTCATGGCACAGAAAAGGCTTATTGATTTATCAGTTTCTCTCTGCAGTTGGTGAATGGCTGGCTGCAGTCTTGGGTTGCCTGCCAGTTTTTATCACTGACTTGTATCGTCGTTAACCTCGCCAGCTTTTGCATGCCACAACTGTGTGTGTTTCTGCATGGTTTCCAGATGTTATTTGTTATATGAAATGCGAGTGCAGCAGAGTTTTGATATCTATATTTTCCTCTGATTAAGTTCGTGAGTGAATATGGTCTGTTATGCACCATTTCTAATGCACAACAGGACAGCAGTTACATATTGATGTCAAAATCATCAAAGTGATGATATTTATGATTTTCAAATGTGATGAGTTATATGTTAATAGAACATGATTGAATGAACTGTACAACGAGCAAGCAGCCTAGCGTAGGCACCCATCCCATACATATGATTGCTTCGTTTTGGTGCTCATTGTTTGATTACCAGCAGGCAGGTAATCTGGGTCCTCTGATTTTGCTTTTGGATTTGCTCTGTTCTGAAGTAACTAGTAGAACATGTGAATTGTTCATTAAATCACATTTGGTCTTATGTTTTTTTAGCTTTTGCACTGGAAAATGTCGGAGGAATACAGGAATGGATATTCACGCAAAGTGTACTCCCACAGAAGACAAGAAAGGAGATCCTCCCCTGTTCCACTGTTTGATCAAGTCTTTGGAATGGGAAAACCTGTTCTAAGAGGTTCTGTTTATTTTAAAAAATGCTTCTTTTAGTTTTCTGTGCAGTAAAATAGAGCATGGAATTGCTAGTTAACGAAGATAGACCATTATTGCTTATAAATTTGTGTAGTGCCTTTTCGAGAAAAATTGTGAGATGTGCTCTGCCACGATCTTACTCTGCTGATTCATGATCAAATAGAATGGTCTTTAACCACTTTCCAAATTCTGTCATTGAAAGCAACAGGACATGTTGCAGATTGCCTGGAAGCCTGTTTTAGAATGAGGGACTGGCAATGGAAAAGTTTCCATGCTGCATTGTTGTGGTGACACGAGATGGAGAAACAACCGGGGCAAAGAGACCTCTGGCCACTTATGAATGACACAATTTTTAGCTGAAGGATGGATTACACCTGTCAGGCAGTTTGTACTTTTCAGCATGAGCATCATGAACTCAATGTGTAATCACATTGGTAACTAATGCATTTTATGTTGCAAATTTTGTCTGGTTGAAGTCTGTAAGTCATATTTTTGTTAGAATGGAATGACACAGTGGTAGTAGAAGTATTACCGGTAATCAGTGTTTGTAAAAGCTGTATGGGAGAGACCTAGCAATGTTCTGAATTTGTCTCTGCACCAATATAGCAAATGCTCTGATCATGGTTAAACGGAAACATATGAATTTCACTTGGTGAGATTTAGTGATGATTTACTTTTAGATTACGATCAGGCGATTGACTTGTCTGTGAAGAAAGTGAAAGTTGAAAATGCAGAAACTACAAAGACCAATGCCAGTAAAGATCGTGTGAAGACGACAAAGAAAATACCTATTTTCTCATCATCATCTACCGACGACAATGAGGACGAGATGCTTGATCTTCTTAGCGAAAGATCGTCTCTCTGTTCTGACGCGAATGCAGAGGAGATCAGCGATCGAGAGCTGAGCCTAATTCGAGCACATATGTCGAACATAGAATCTGGTAAAGATAGGAACATCTACTGCTGCTACTCCTTTTGTATGTTCGGTTTGTATGTGCACAGTGCTTAAAATGTGGAAAAAGAAGTGCTTGGACGCCTCTTACCTTTCCAAAAGAAGTGCCTGGGCGCCCTTAAATTTCCAGGCTGTGCTGGCCAATAAGTGGCAGGACGGCGTTCAGATTTTAAAATAAGTGCATGGACGCCGTCCATGACCGTCCAGCCACACTTTAAGCCCTGTATGTGCACTTGCTATAGCACCCCTTCAAGATTTCTACTCAGAAGCGCTCCCGCCTACAGTGCAGACACTGAATTGGAGTTTCACACTGAAGCCTGAGCAATTGCGAGTGAAGGACTTGCCCAAGGTTCCTACATGGCGGCTTGAGGTGGATTCGAACCTGCAACCTTCCGGCTGCAAAGCAGCAAACATACCCACTACACCACCATGCCCCACATTGTAGAGCACTATTTAGTTTCGTGACTTGAGATTTGTCTTCATGTAGCTTCTGCATGTGTTCATGCAATGATTTGTGGATTGACAGCTTTTGTTCTGTGAGTTTATAAAAATGCCGGTCATCTGACATTGCTGTTTGACTGGAGCATTTCATGAAGTAATTAAAATCAGGTGTTGCATCATGCTGACTTGAGAATTTTAGAAAGACCATTTTGATGCCATTTATAAGTTGCACAACTGCACTTTGTTTAAATGAGTTATATGAAAAATAAATTGTCATATATGTAGAGCAGCGGTTCCCAACCCGTGGCCCGCGGGCCAAAAGTGGCCCGCCAGGCCTCAGAAAATGGCCCGCCAGGCCTCAGAAAATGGCCCTCATCTCTCAAAGAATTATCAAAAAATATATGAAAAAATTAACAATTTGGACATAAAACACATTATTATTTTCTATTACAATACAAATTATTTTATGTTTACGTCGATAAATAACATCAAACATTATATTTTGAATCAATTATAACAATTTTATATGCTTTCAGTTAATGCGATTTTAACCTTGTGGCCCCCTAATGTCCTTCAACTAAGAAAAAGTGGCCCTCGTATCCTCCAACTTAGAAAAAGTGGCCCTGAAGACAAAAAAGGTTGGGAAACACTGATGTAGAGTAATGGAATATGGTTTTAAATGGTGGAGTTTTGCATTTGCAGAGGATACCAGGTGTTCTTCGCAGAGCCTTACTGTTACCTTTGTTTTGACGTCTGCAACCGATAGTAGCAGTTCATCCGCAACAGACAGCTTCCAGCCGGTGGAAATGCCAAGACAGTCTACAAATGCTCCAGGTAAGCGAAAGCCATGCAGGTGCTAGCAGATTTATAACAAAGGTTGTTATTCGATGAATTTGTGTTGTGATGTAAATCAGTGAATGGTGTTTTCAGACTTTACATAGCAGGACAAGAAACGAGAGATGCACGTATATCAGCTAAAAAAATTTAAGAAGGTGAAGAAAATATCAGAATTGCCGATACTTTTCTGTGCAGCAATAAAGAACATATATGATTGTTGTTTACGGCGCATTAGGTGATCTCTAAATACGTTCTGTTTTGATTATTTTTTTACTCGAGGTTTCTCAGATCCCTCAGGATTGCTTTTGATTGTTGTTTTGCAAGAATATCTGCTAATATTCTTTGCTTTGTAGTTTCCTTGCCTTTTGGGTAACATGATGCTGGGTTTCATGAAGCATAGCTGATGAGGATTCGAAGACTGAGAATTGAAGTTTGTGGCAATATGCATGTATGCCGTAACTTATTCGCATCTGAATCATGCCAAATGCAAAAAATGACCGTGTTCCATTCTATTCTGTTACAGAAATCGGAGTTTACAGCCTTGCCAACCTCTCTACAGATGTTGTTAAGGAGGATGAAAAGGGCTATGGTAAGAATATTGGTGCATTATGGTACAACCAAAGGAAGCTGCTTGGTATTGTAAATGTTGGCTTTCTCTTATTAACAGTAATTCAGTTTGAGGTCATGTGATTTTGCTCTCCATTGCATCATATGGTAATATCGCATGCATTGAGATGGTTAGAATATTAATGAATAGAAATAA
The DNA here is from genome assembly GCA_949752735.1 of Lumbricus terrestris. Taxonomy (NCBI): domain Eukaryota; kingdom Metazoa; phylum Annelida; class Clitellata; order Crassiclitellata; family Lumbricidae; genus Lumbricus; species Lumbricus terrestris. Next base: position 9,257,428 of record OX457052.1, read on the forward strand.
CATAACCACTGTTATAGGTGGCCCTAACTAGCGGGTCTCTGCAGTCTCTTCTGGGTTTCCTTTTGTGGCCAACAGATTGCTTGTTATTAGTATGGCAAGATGTTGTTTTGTATGTTTTTGGCTCAAATTGCTCAATAAATTTACAGTGTGATGTATATACAATCTGCAAGCTGTCATCAAACATTGAGGATTTGTCCAGGTGCCTGTAAGCTCATGTTGTCACTGTTACATACTCTTATCTGGTAATTTATATAGCTGCTTGTGTGATGAATGTTGCTTGATATGTTTGTTACCTGTGCAGAATCGCCTCAGGAAGTATATGACCTGAGCGGCAGTGGTCTTGACGCTGATGAAATACGAAGCTCAACTCCAGTAAATAATTCACAAATCCAGCTCCAGCTTTTTGACAGCCTTTCCACAATAGCAGGTAGTGCAACATGCTTGGTGTTATACGTATATATGAGCACTTGTTCAATCAATCAATCGTAATTTATATAGCGCACCTTCAAGGTACCTACTCAGAGGCGCTCCCGGTGGAGATCAAGCGAAAAAAAACAGTCTTCAACAGTTTGTGAAATTGAGAACAGCTTGGGAGGTGTTATAGTTATATAGTGTTATTGTGCTCCTTCGAGAATCTACTCAGAGGCACTCCCGACGACTACAGCATGGACACCGAATCAGAGTTTCATGCCGAAGCACCCGAGTATTTTGGGAGTGAAGGACTTTTTCCCTACATGGCGACTTGCGGTGGATTCAAACCCGCAACCTTCCGGCTCCAAGACACCAAACGTACTCCTACACCACCCTGCCCCAGAATATGAAAGACAATATTCTGGATATGTTTGATTGATTTCTTGGTGAAAGATAAATGTGCTGGTGAGAGATAAATGCGTGTGTAAGGCACTCCACTAAACCAATTGATAACGTCAAGTGTTTCAAGATTGTGTGATAATTAATAGCACTGATACCACACTGGCCGGCAGCATTTGTTTTTTGCTTTCTGTCTTATGCAGTATGGAAGTTAATTAAGTTTTGTGAATAATAAGAGGAAAGCAAACCAAATGTTGTAATTTTCGAGAAAAGGAATTCACATGTCAAGTCCTGAACTTAAAAAGTATTTATGTTTACTGTTTTGTTTGGTGTTATTCTTTGTACTTGCAACAACTAAACTAAGGCATTGTTTATTTGTCCTTTGCTATTTATACATGACTGAGCCAGAAATACCTCTGGGTAGGTATCTTGAAGAGCTGCGATAAGTTCACTTGTTCAGATCAATCGATTAGTTGATTAATTGATTGACTGATTTTTATATTTTTTTATTTATTGAAGTTCTCCATTTTCTGGGTTGCATTTTCTCTGATTAAAGCCAGTTGCTCGTTGCTTTACAGAACTACTCCTCTCTGATTGTGAAATCTAGTGTACGGTAGTGTTGATTGCTTAATATGACTACTGTTCTGTGGATACGGTGGTGTAGTGGGTATGTTCGTCACCTGGCAGCCAAAGGGTTGCAGGTTCGAATCCACCTCAAGTCGCCACGTAGAGACCTTGGGCAAGTCCTTCACTCGCAATTGCTCAGCGCTTTGGCGTGAAACTCCGATGCAGTGTCCACGCTGTAGTCGGGAACGCCTCTGAGTAGAGCGATTGAAGGGGTGCTGTAACAAGTGCACATACAAACAAACAAACATTATGAAATCTATTGTGTTGTGTGTGACCTTTTATTGTGTTGTTTCAACCCAGTGCATTGCAATTTGCTCAGAAACACTTTGAGCTGTAATTCTTATATAGGCCTACATGTCTTGTGCAACTATTTAAATTCTTAAATATAATATTATTATGTTCTTATGTTATTGTATTAAATTGCTTTACATGTAATTGTTTTGTTCTATGCTCATTGTTGGAAGATCTGCAGAATAACAGAGAAAGGGATGAAGAGGATGAGGTGAAAGAAGCAGAAATCATAGCCGATAATGAAGAAGATTTGGAAGAGGATGAAGAAGTGGAACAGGAGCTGGAGGAGGAAGAGGAATCGGTTTCTTATGCTGCTCAGAATGAGAAGACCCCACCACGTTCAAACAAGCACGGTGCTTGTCCCTCGTAAGTCTGAACGCAATTTATATTTTTTTAAAATAATTACTATATGAGGCACCCTTGTAACGGCATGGCTTGGCTGTGTTACTGCGCCATATAAATCGTTATCATTGTCATTATTATTGTTGTTGTTACTATTATTATTACTATTATTATTACTATTATTATTATTATTATTATTATTACGGCGCCATATAAATCGTTATCATTATTGTTATTATTAAATATTATTATTATTAATCTACGAATAAAGCACCAACTGATTTTTGTTATGCGTTGATTCTGTTCTTGCTTAAATGAAATCCCAACAAATGTGCCGCACATTAGAATGACGATTTTCTTCTCTTCTATTGAGCACTTTGCAATGGGCTTCATTGGTTTCACAGTCACTTTTTATGTACTTTATGACATTGATGGGTTAATTGACTGGATGTCTGTTGAAAGTTCTTGCTGCTAACTGGATGCGTATGTTGGTCTGCGGTCCATTTACAAGGCTGTGAATTTTGCATTTCTAGGATTTCACTTAAGCATTCTTTACGGAATGGAAAGAAGGACAGAAGCAAGAAGCTTAGAAGTTCCAGGTGCATTTTCCCAGGTATATGCTTCGAGTTTTTGCAATTCTTCTGATATATGAATTTTGTTGACTGTTGGTTATATAAGAGCGCACAAACATTAAGACCTGCTGTGTGTATGGGTGATGTCCATATTCTGTAGGCTGAGTGACATCTCTGTTTTCTTGTTTCACTTTGCAATTTTATTAGGGAGTTATGAGATCTGTAGCTAGCGAGTTCACGTTTATTGACCAGATAGACTCCTAGCTATGTAGGTGAGTTGAATCAACATACACCACATTACACCTGTTGATGTACAGTAAGTGTGATTGATTTCTGAACTATGTGCAATCAAGCATTCTGTTGTTGCTGCACTTGAGTGTTTGTTAAATGTTGACCTTACCATGCAATTGAATTCATTTATGCTTTGCTGGGTCTCAACTTATGGCTGACCTCTTTCAACGAGCGTGTTCAACATCTCAATGATATGTTGTGTGCGCATATGCAGTGGGTCGGGCCACGGCTCCCCAAGATATCTTACATTTACAGAATTGTAAACGCACAACACGTGTGGCTTAAGTTTGCGGAGTTTTAAAAGTAAGAATTAATAAACGACTCTGACTCTTTCTATGCACTTCTCAAAACTGTCCTTTTTTGTCGTGATGAGGTTGGTTTCACTTCTGAGTAGTCGCTTTGAAGGGGTGCGATATAAATCCTTATAATGAATAAATGAATGAATATACACAGTAGAAACTGCCAATTGCTAGTCATGTAAATGTGACTCGTTATATAAGTCGGTAATGTACATGCTGATTTTAATTTAATTTTTTTAAATCACTGGCGTGGAGTTGCAGTTTTTCTATTACATCATTCACATTGTGGGGCGCATACAAACATAGACCAGATTCACAAAATTCTTCTTCCCTAGCAGCTGTGATTCTTCTGGATGTATTGAGATGACATTTGTTGAATTTTAGAAGAGAGCATGCAGGAGCAAGTACCAGTGACACAGTCATTGGAGTTGACACAGCAAGAATCTAAGGTTTGTATTGACCTGATTGGTTAACAGTTTCTATGGCAATCACTCATTATTACAATCCGCTTTCAATGATGAGTCATGGATTAAAGTTTATTGCAGCACGCATTCAGCTGGGGGCAACAACAGCCAACTCTGAGTAACTTTTCATTATTGGTTGCATGTCTTGATGAAATAATGTAATGTAGTGTAAACTTATGAAATTTCCAAAAATATCACACGGAATGTGCATCACGAAGACTAGCTTTTGCACTAGTGCTACATCAAATCAGGTTTGCCTGAGCAAGGTCGTTGAAGTCAGTTTTGGTGCCAGGTGGTGTCTCTCTGATCTCACGATCTCTTAGATCTCACGTGAGAGAAACAAGATTGGTTGTGGATGTTCAGGAAAAATGTAAATTGTTTATCAATCTGCCACCATTCCTTCACATATAATTATATCAAGGTTCAGTTATGTTAATATGTGCAGCATAATGTCTGAGCAGTTGGGAATTGCATGAAATTTGCTAGTGCTACTAAATAAGTAAGTAAGTATTTTCCTTATTACCGGGTACTTCACTTGCAAATTTATGCAGAATGGGATATAAAACATCGCTATGGTACATCGAAATAATAATTGGTAATAAAAGGTGCAAATTAAATCACAAGTTGGATCAAATGACTAAAATATTAGCATCGAACTATGACTTAACAATGTCTTCATACAAGCTCTTTCGACAGCACAGCGTAGTTTTACGCTTTTAAAGTTTTCACTGTATATATCCGACTATGCTACTCGGCTGTTAAGAGTTAATTCCAATAACAACAGGTAGAATGCTGTAGGTTTGCATTAGTGCAATTGACAGTATATGGCTGCTTCAGTACATGAAGTAAGAAATTGTCTGGTAATCTTGATGCCCCAAGCCATCACTATTTTCTTTTAACAAAGAAACAGAGTTACTTGCATCAGTTGCAGAGGATTGAAAGTTACATTCACTGGCCCCTACAATTGGGCCCATAACTGGACCATCAGTAACACCCAGGGGCGATATAATATTATTATATATAGGCCAGCTATTTACCCGGCTAATATAGGTGTCTGAGAAACTTTGCAGTGTTTTATCATTTTCACAGTTGCATGACATTAATTTTGAACATTGTCAATGTATGTATGTCATAGCGTCCCTTCAAAATAGCTACTCAGAGGTGCTCCTGACTACAGCACGGACACTGAATTAGAGTTTCATGCCAAAGCGCATTAGCAATTGCAAGTGAAGGACTTGCTCCCTATGTGGTGACTTGAAGTGGATTTGAAACCGTAACCTTCCGGCTCCAAGGCACCGAGCATATCTCTGCACCACCACGCCCCACACTATCTGTGATCTTTATAAGCTATTGTTATGGATGACTTGCTTTGCATTGTAGAAATTGATTGACTGTCCTGTGGGCATGAGACAACTGACAAGCACTCCGATTTCGTCTATAGGAAACAACGACAACAACTATTTACCTCATCCTGCTCTAAGTACTATTACAGTAAGTTCAAGTTCAATTATTTCAGATCATGGCGACTATGTGCAGTCTATGCTTGGCATACTGGTGAAACACTTAGAACTAACTGTAATAAAGCTCTGTTCGGTTAGCTTACAATGATATTCTTCTTTATTAAATCATGCAAGCACACTGTTAGAGTACACGATATAGTAGCAACAGATGATAAGTTAACAGGAGTCATTTTGCCCTTTGCCGACAGTATACTGGCAAGCTATAAGGTACTGATCTGTCCCATACAATTTACTACATTAGGGTTAACTACATGCAGGCTACAAGACCTGTGCTCATCTGTCTTACTGCTCATTTCACCAACACCACCTAGTGAATGGAAATCTGAGTTAATCTTGTGGCTAACGGATATTGAACTTTCTCTTTCTGATCTTCAGGTCAGCAGTAATGTCACATTCAGCCATCTCCCTGCACCAGAGTGAAATATAAAATCTTAGTAGAATTGCAACAGTTTTGATCATGCTTTGCATGATTGCAGTTGTATGTTGTATGAACACCAACATGTGTCTCAGAACTTGCAGTGGCGGTGCTAGGATTTAAGTTTTGGGGGTCTGAATCCTTATGGAGGAAATTTTCCATTATCATCTGCCAAAATTTATGACAACCTTTTTGAATTTTTTTGTAATTTGGTCAAAATCTCATATTTGTTTTTTTCATTTTTAGCGAGCCTGCTGTGGAAATATTTGTTTTGCATGTCCAAAAAGCGGATGGTCTTTTTTTAGGGGGCTTAGCCCTCTGGTTGCCTTTTTTAGGGGGGCTTAGCCCCCCTAACACCCTCTAGCGCCGCCACTGAGAACTTGGAGGAAATTTCTTTAATAGGATTCCTAAATACTCCAAGTTCTAAAGCACTACTTGAAAGTGCAGCGCATGCCACCAGCTTAATTGTTTATGGGGACTGAACTGGTTGTTAAGCAAACTTTGACATTGAAATTATCTGTTGTCACGCAGTTTGTTGCTTTTTCTACTACAGATGTTTGAGCCTCAGGACAGTTCAACTGCAGTCGAACCAAATGGAGAAGAAGCAAGGCTAGAGATGTCAGTTCCGAATGAGAATCAGGAAAAACAAGACTTAGTATGCAGATTAAAGTTTTCAAACTGATGTTTACATGTGATATGCATGAATTTTAATGCTAATGCTGCATTGTAATAGAATCATGGCTGCAATAGTTTGAAGTTCTGATCAAATTGCCTCGTGATCCAACAGCTATTTGGGTATACCTGGGCTTATCCCTTGTACAGTGGACTTCTTTAGCTTAACCAAGCTACTGACCGCTGTGCACAAGTGCCTAACATTTGATACTCATATGAAGGTAATTGGAAAGTCGTATAATAATACAGAGGTTACCTTCCAGGATTTTAGGATTTGTGAAAAAAACGAATGCATAACTTTAATGTGCTTCAAAATAGTTTTATAACATGGTTCACAGTTAGCATAAGTTTTTGTGACTATGTCTATGGATTCCAATTTATTTGTTGTATGTGCACTTGTTATAGCGCCCCTTCAAGCTCTCTACTGAGAGGCGCTCCCGACTGCAGAGCAGACACTGCATCGGAGTTTCATGCCGAAGCGCTGAGCAATGGCGAGTGAAGGACTTGTCCAGGGTCCCTACGAAATGGCTTGAGGTGGATTCGAACCTGCAACTCTCCGGTTTGCTAGCAACGAACATACCCACTAGGGCCACTACATCGCGCGCCCCACGCGGATTAAAGTTTTAATTTAATTCAGGTTTAGGATATGGTCGAAGTTTAGCATGCTATTTTATATGGCTTACAACAGATCTTTGATTCTTTTGTATTTCTAATGCCTTTGATTTTTTTCTTTTTCTTAAGGGAATCCGTGATCACTTTGCCAGCCACAAACAGCTGACAAGCACACCTGTTTCATTCCTGAAATGTAAAATTGATAGTTGTCTACCTCCTGCCGTCAGTATTATTACTGTGAGTATGAAAGATGTATTTTTATTTTGCCAATTTTTCATGTCAGTATACCAGGTACTATAACATACCTGTTTTGTTTGTATGTGCACTTGTTATAACGCGCCTTCAAACTTTCTACTCAGAAGCGCTTCCGACTACAGCGCAGACACTGAATCAGAGTTTCACTCAGCTATTATAGTATATTATGTTATATTATATTGCTATCGGAGTTTCACTCCAAAGCGCTGAGCAAATTTTGTGAGTGAAGGACTTGCCCAAGGTCCCTACGAGGCAGCTTGAGGTAGATTCGAATCTGCAATCCTCTGGCTGCAAGGCAAAGAACATATACCCACTACACCACAGCACCCCATAAATATGTACTAAGGGCATAGATTTCTTGAACACTGTCCGTGCAACTATTAGATTACATTCTTTATGCTCGAAACTGTAATGTTATCTAAAACTAAGATAGTAGTTGTTACCTTTGTGTTGACTGTCTGAAGTCATGACTGCAACCTTTAATAAGGACTCTATTATTGCCATACATGTGCTTGACTCCATATTTGACACTAGCAAGCATTCATATTTCACACTTGTGAACATTCATCTGCACCAGAGATGCAGATCGACTTACTTTTGGCAAATCAGTTAGTGCCCCGTGGGTCTCTATGATTTCAGTTTGTGTCTTATTTCAGCCATGGGGATAAGTTTACAATAGATCATATTGTGTATGATACCAGAAACTGTTGGCCATTATAACTAGAAAGTCTTGTGTGTTCTATGTGGTGTGAGGTAAAGAATTGACACCCTGGGCAGAATTGAATGTGAATCTGAATGTGAAAAGAACTAACCTTGTGCTTGGTGGCCTTGACATTAACCGACTTATTAAGAGTAAACATGCTGATTAGCAGCTATAGGCACTCGGCCTTGGACACTCGAAAGACGTCACTGTTCGAAGTGAATGAATAGATAAACAACGACTTTATGTCTTATTTTACGGATAATTGGATGCATGCCAAGTGTTTCTATACCACTCAACCCTCTTGTTGATTTCAGTTCGTAAGATAGGAGCAATAGAACATCAGCCAAACTGATAAAGACTTCCGGGAGTGCCCCTCCGAAGGCAGGCCTCGTGAGTGGAACGCTGTAAGAGCCATTCAAATGACCTGTAGATAATAACTCACAGGATGACTTCGTCGCAACCAAAATAATTTGTGCCGGTCTGCTTTTGTAGATTCTCGAACCACGCCATTGCATACATTCAACTGAACTTGAATCAGAAGTTGGAGTAGCAGAACCAGATTCAGGACTGCTAGCCACCAGGAATCAGGAAACCACTGAGGTTGTATACAGCGTGTTTATTGATTGGGTTAAAAGCATGATGGACTTTAAACTCAAAGGTTGTGGATTAAGATTACCCTGTAGGTCTGAAAAAGATGTCTGGTCCATTTTATTTCCCCCCCTCCTTAGAAACTCGGCTGCAAAACGAGGTCACTGACCTACACTGCCAGTGTCAAGATAGATTGCACTTTTACAATGCAGACGACTTTCGAAGTGCAGTGGAAATCGGTCATAGAGGGTAGGCCTAAATTTTTATTTCCAACATTTGCATTAAAAGTCCAGCTTGCTAAGCAAGGCTATGAGAATGGGTTACTGACATTTTGCACTCAGAGCTACGCCAAAACCAAGAGTCACGATCAGCAATTGGGGGGAGGGGGGAGGGGGCGGAGTCAGTGGTGCATACAGATCAGGGGTGCTGAGTTCGATTCCCAAAGGATAGACGTGCTCTGGAGGCTGCTATTAGTGCCCTTGTATTGCAGGCTGTCTGTTCTGTTAGCAGTTAAGATTGATGTTTAATTAAGATAACTGCATAACTACATGTATATACTCTAGCCGGTTGCGGTATGACAACCGGGTTGTTGAATAAACAAAAATTATTATGAAGATCATTCTGTTGAGACAATAGTGGTTCATTTTAGTCATACACACATGTTGTGCATCCTATGGCATCTATAGCATTGTTAAAACTACTTCAACTTGCATCATGGCAGAATTATTATATCAAGAGTTGTATTTTAGTTTAGCCACATGCCCCTTAGTGTTCCTTTTTGGCACTGATTAATTGTTTTGGCTTTTGGATCTCTTCTAACAGCTTTGCCGACCATCTTTAGCAGCGCGCAGTTCGGAAGGCAGGATAACATGGAAATCAGATTGTGGCAGACTGGCTAAGAGGAGCCGAATTTCATCAGATGAAACTGGATCACCAGAGAAAGTAAAGAGTAAAAGCCTGCTTAAGTTACCAGTGCTGAAACCTTCATACATCGTTGAACCCGACCGATGGAATATTCCTTACAAAACAACTGATGGACAGGTATGAATGTAATTGCATGTTCAATGATGCATTAATTTGTTTTTTCTGGTAATTATGCTGGAATGGCTTTCTGAATTCTGAATATTCTTTACTATAAAGACTTAATACTGTATACTGAGTACGTATTGGAGATAGGTGCATTTTTGAGGAGTTCTCTTGAAGTGGCGATGGATGCATTAATGAATGGATGGGAGGATGAATGGATCGATGGATGGACGGGTGGATGAATGAATGAATGAAGAATGAATGAATGAATGAATGAATGAATGAATACTGGTGCCTGGCACATAATTTAATTCATTTGCGGCAGTTCATTTGTATGCGTCACTAACTACGCGCATTTAAATTGTTTATTTACCCAGATTTCCTTTTGAGAAGTTTGTATCATGCATGTAAACAACTTTGTAATTATGCAACTAGTGATTTATAATCGTACAAAGTCTGCATTTAATATATACAATTTACATGTGAACTTGCATGAATTTGTGCACAATCAGCTTATTTGATCATGAACTACTATACCAGCTGCTTATCATACGAATCAACTGTATTTCTAACTGAAAATATAACCATTTGTTTTGTGTATTTATTAAACAGATGAAATCCTTCAGTTATGCTATGATTGCCGTCTCTCTAATCTCTATGCTTGGTGTCTTTGACACTTCCTACTTTAACCCCTTTCTTGCTATTGTCATACGCATTCTATCTATATACATGTATGTCGGAGATTAGAACTGGTTTAGTTTTCTTTCATTTGTAATAATTATTATATAATACAGATCTTATCATTCTGGTTATCGTGATTTCTTGAGGAGGCTTCTAAATTTGTAGTACTTATGAATGTGTTTGGAGTTTCACTTCTGAACAGCATAGTGTGTGAAACACCAAATCATGCTTCACTGCTGCAATATGGAAATGAATCAGATTGTCAATGTTGTCTTGTAATTCTTTTGTGCTAGATCTGTGAGCATAAGGATCTGGAGTTGTGTTCCATTGTTCGACTGCCATTCGTGGAAGACAATCCAGTTCATTTGCTTCAATGTGTCGTTGAGAAGAATGCTGTTACTTCCTGTTCTCCAGGTTAGCAGAGTATAGTTATATTAATTTTTTCTAGCATAATTAAACTTGTGAATAATAATAACAAGAATTTTTTTATTGAACTATCCAGTTGACAGACTGCAACCGGTTACAGTGTACAGTTATGCAATTGAAACAATTCACAAGAATACAAATCACAAATCATAGCTGCTAGCAGAGCAGGCGGTCTGCAGTACAATGAGTGCTAATAGCAGCCTACATAGCACGTGTTTCCTACGTGGATTCGAATTCGAGTTCACTGATCTCCGTACCAGTGTGTTATCCAATGCGCCACCGAGTCCCAGTGGCGGCGCTAGGGGGGGGCTGGGGGGGCTAAGCCCCCCCTACAAGAGGCTCAGCCCCCCCTAAAAATGACCATCTGAATTATTTTACATTGAAATATCCACAATTTTGGTCGACGACTAAAAAAAAAAAAAAAAAAAAAAGGTCGTCAGAAATTTTGGCGGCGAACATAGAAAATTTTCATGAGATTTTGGTCGATGACTAAAAAAAAAAAAGGTCGTCAGAAATTTTGGCGGCGAAAATGGAAAATTTGGCCGCGGGCTTCAGCCCCTCCAAAACTGAAATCCTGGCGCCGGCACTGCCGAGTCCCTTTTCATATTTCTCTTGACCAAATTTCTGGATATAGAAGTGCGAATTTCTGATTGCAATGCACGAAGAGAGCGGTTTTTGTGTTGTTATTTATTGACAAAAATTTTGCAAGGAAAAAATATAATGATCTGAATGAATGATAAATGCTTGTTGTTTTAGATTTCTTGGAGTCTTTCTGAGATGGTGAAGATTCAGACGTTATCCATTATTATCCACAAAGTTACCATGTTTGGTACATTCTGCAACAGGCTGCATGTTTGAATTTCCGTCCATGCTGTATAATATGCTTCATAGAATCTTATGGTTCACTGCTGTTTTGGATGGGCTGCATTTAGATAATTCATGGCTTAAAGTGTGGCTGGACGGTCATGGACGGCGTCCATGCACTTCTTTTAAAATCTGAATGCCGTCCTGCCGCTTATTGGCCAGCACAGCCTGCAAGGGTATGGAGCGTCCAGGCACTTTTTTTGGAAAGGTAATGGGCGTCCAGGCACTTATTTTTCCACAATTTAAGCATTGAGATAATTGAAATGATATACTCTAGGTAAGGCAATAATTTTCTGTCAAATTCATATAGAAATTCACATCAATTTATATCACAAAATAGCATAGGAAATCATAATTCAGTACCCATAGTTGTTGCTGAATTAATCTGGAATTGTGTCTTACTGGTTTGATGAATTAAAGGCTTAATGAGTTTTTGTAAATAAGAGAGTGATTTTGTGGACTTTTGCATTCAGTTGTTGAAATCAGGTTTCCTGTTTAGCCAGAAATGTTGTTTTATCGCACAGGCATGATGAATTCATATTCTACTTTGAATTCCTGTTTTAAAGCGCGTTGTTTCGTAAGTTATTTGTTGCCCATAATTTGCACAGCTGACTCCAAATCTCCTGTGTTGTTTTTGTAATTTGTCGTTATTTTCCAAATTTCTTTACTGCAGATTTATATTTATATGTATTTGCAAAGAAATCTCAGCTTTCCTTTGTATATAATCAAATAAGTTCTTCAACACTCTGTAATTACAAAGCTGTCTGTTCAGTTAGTAGTTAAGTTTAATTAAGATTGCTGCATAGCTTGTAAATGTAAAGCGCAGTGCGTCTTGCAGGCGTTTAATTAAAGAAAAGATATTATTATTATTATTATTATTATTATTATTATTATTATTATTCTTGCTGTGTTCTACACTCATTCATTGAACTGCTGGTTACCTACAAAATCTGCCCAACTCTACCTTAGACCTTCCTTGCACCATCAATCCAGTAACTCTCTCGGTTGAGTTGGCCATGTTGTTTTCTTACAATAGATGCAGGTTTGATAATGTTAATATAATTTAATATAATATTCATATTTGTGCCTGTTGTATAGAGAGATGATCTGTTGTATAGATGCTTGTGAATGTGGAACGCAGAAGGTGTGGCTTTTCTGTGTAGACCTATGCAAAGCAGATAGAAGTAATTATTGATATTTTGCACCTTTTTCAATCTGAATTACATTGTATGACTCAGAATGAGATACAGATGGTCAGGGTTTGTGCTGTTGCGATTATTTGCAACATTCTTTGAATATTGTTCTTAGGATCCTAAGGGGAGATGTCTTGCACTGATAAGCTAGGAACCATTGTGACCTTGCATAGTAATTAATCTGAGTTGATGATTGTTTGTAAAATGTAGAATAATATAATTTATCCATTAGCATAACTAATTTATTTCTTGTTTTTGCATTTACGTTTTTGTTATTCTGTTACTTGAGTTTGAGCAGATTGCTGACAATTATTAGTCATTGAACAGATGGCTTGCAGTGCCTGAAATAGCTTTGAACTTATGTGAAGTTCATTTTTACCTGTTCACGTGTTGTGTTTGACAGTTGGTGAATAAAATGAATTTCTCGTCAGAAGAAGTGTTATTCGCTGTTATCGTGTTTTTACGTTGGCTTGTCTTGCGGATGTGTGCGTGTGTAGGACCATCCATAAATGACGTCGTGCACCTAGGGGAAGGCGTCACACATTTGTATCTGTGGCGATATGTGGCAGTTCCTTACCATGTCCCATATCATGAATTTTGTGTTGATGCGCGATGGGGGAAGGGGGTCAGAAATCGTCCTAAATTGCGAGATGTCATTTATGGACGGCCTGTATGTGTGTACAGCTTGTGGTGTGCCATATTTAATGCCGTATAGGAATTGTAGAAAATAAGTAAGTGGTCAGACATTGATTTATGTGGAGTTGGGGTGAGCAATGAATATTTTATTATGGGTCTTAAGAAAGACTGAGGGGATCAATGAACCCCTAGCAATTCTCACTCTGGCTTAACGAATTTTTTCTAATTATTATACAAGCAATTTATGGAAAGATGAGCTACTAGCTAGATTGTTTACTAGTTCAGTTGAATTTTCTCGAGGAGATCAGAAGGGCTTGCAGAGGCTTCTATCCCCCCCCCCCAAGCAGCCGGGCTCAATCCATCTTCTTCCCCCCTCTTTCTGGGTTGGCCTTCCCACTCGGCAATATTATGTTATCTAGTCCATTCATCTGGTGAATGAAATGAATTTCTGAGATGGGGAGGGTTTGGAGGAGGGATGCTCTCCTCTCCGTAAGATTTTCTTTCAATTTCCGCATTGCAATTTCAGCATTTTAAGCTGTCATTTTTACAACTAGGCTACTATATTTCAGTGGAGGGATTGCTGAAAAGAGAGGTCTAGGACTTAATAAAAAGGCCTTTACTAAGAATATTTTGTTGTTGTTTCCACATTGTAGGCCTAGAGTCCTAGACCCAATGTAGGCCTACTAGCTGTATGGATAGAATTTCACATCAGTTCCACTTAAATAAATAACAAGGAAGACGTACTTTCCAGATGTTAGCACTAGGTTGAAAGCAACTCTTAAAACGATACGGAATACGCATGGCTGTTACAACTGTTAAAAAATGACTAAAATTGGGGTGAAATATGGGACGAAGACACCTTGGAAGACACCTATACGAACGATGACGCGCTCTGTTAATTTATTGTGCTCGCGATCTGCCTCTTATGGCAAGCAGGGAAGCAGTATAATTTCCGCAGCCGAAAGACGTCATGGCCGCCTAACACCGGCGTCCGCTTGTTTTGGTGAGGCGCTTCATTTTGTTGACATTAGACACGCCCTCTGATTGATCGATTCGCGTGACCTTCGTACTACGGCGTATTAATGGTTCCAACTTCAAAATAAAAATTAGTTCCTTTCTTGTTTAAGGTTGTCCGTACACACGAGACTTTCCCGTAAGCTCACGACTGGCCACATGTATCGACTTTTGCCGATCAGGCTTGACTGTGGAGTATTGGGTTAGCGCTGGCTTATATTTATTATGTTAAAAAGCGTGCTGTGCGGCCTGGAGTCTTGTTCAGCCTTCCGGCTTCTGCTGCCATTGGTAGAGATTCAGTCGCTAGCGTCGTCCAATTCCGGCTGGACCGGGTCTTCAGCGAGAGCGCGGTGTTTGTTTAACGTTAGTCGTCGTCCCTATCGTTTGCTAGCGAACAGTAAGTCATCCACTGGACTCGTCGGAAATTTACCTCGGCCTGCTCAACACGAGGATTTCGTCGAAGGACCGCTTCGAGGAAAGTTGTTCAATTTAAAAGGCACGGCACGACTCTGCAGTAGGATGTCGACGTCCCTGGTTCTGAGGCTGCTGGCGTCTTCTGTGCGCATCGCCGACAGGGCAGGAAACATTGTACGAGACATCATGAGCAAGGGTGATCTGCAAATTGTAGATAAGGTAATTTCAGGCGTTTTGTGTAGATTTTTCGGCACGTTTTTGTGACATTTTGTACAGCTGCTAAAGAGGCTCTCAAAGCACTGTATACATAGCTGACCAGTGGGGCGCGGTGGTGTAGTGGGTATGTTCGTCACCTTGCAGCCGAAGAGTTGCAGGTTCGAATCCACCTCATGTCACCGTGTAGGGACCTTGGGCAAGTCCTTCACTCAGGGCGCTATAACAAGTACGCATACAAACAAACAAACAGTGACCATGCGATCAAAACAGATGTGGCTTAGGTAAGCTTACACAGCGGAGTTGTAGCGACATGCAGTATAAGATTTATCAAGTCTGTCAGCATGTATGAGCAGTTGAGTTTGAGACTTCGTCATGCTAAGAACTTGTTGAAGTCCTTGTACAAGACCTAGATTTAAAAATCACATATTTGCTTCTTCAGTCATCGTTTGAATAGTTTTTGAGTATACTAATTTCAACGTAGGTGATTCACTCATTTTAGAACAGGATGTTTGCCTTTGCAATTGGCAGAAGTTAATTTTGATGACACATTTGAGTGGAGTCAATGGTCATATAGTATTCGATATTATTATTATTATCATCATTATTATTCATCATCAGTGCTGTATGCGTTAATCTACATGATGTTAAATGTCATTAAATGTAAACAACATTTCTCAGTTGAGTAACATGGCTCAGATAAATTGGAAGAGTCACCAGAGTTTGGCTCACACATACGTACACACCCAACCAACAGCATCCCAAATGCAGTTGCTAGATGGTAGCAAGTTTAGAATGCCTGGACATAGCTTATAAATAGCATTGAGAATGAAGCACAATAATTTTGATTATGGTATATTTATGCAGTGCATATACCAACTCTCACACTGATGCTGAAGGTTATGTAACATTTGGTATATGATACTGATAATGTTTTGACACTTAAAATAATTTTTTTTCCTAGTATAGGTTGAAGAAGACAATTTACTGTAGGTGGACAGCTTCTGCAGTCCAGTTGTGATGCTGTTGAATACCTGTCGTATATCTGACTGTTTTATATTGTATCTACAAATTTATTAAGTGCCTCTCACAGTGCGCACCAATCAGAGGTGCTCCCAGTGTGAAAGACCCATAGAACACAAAGTAGCTTTGAGATACTGCTCAGAAAGATGTGATTTGGGTATCAGTTAATAATGAAGAACGTGACAATGGAACGAGCTGATTCCAAAGTGCAGGATCAATGAAGGTGAATGCTCGACTGTGGCTGAATTTCTCACACAGAAAACTATATATATATGAGAACATAATATTTATTTTTGTGGGCGTGGTGATGGTATTGTGGTGGATTCGGTGCCTTGGAGCCAGGTTCTAATCCACCCCAAGCCACCTCATAGGGACCTTGAGCAATTGCTCACAATTGCTCGTGCACTTTGGTGTAAAACTCCGATCCAGTGTCCGTGCTGTAGTCAGCAATACCTCTGAGAGCATGAACGAGTGCTATAGCAAATACAAGAAATAAATAAATTGCAAAATTTCATTGAGCTGGATCTCGTATCAAATTCTGTTTACGAATTATACAACTTTTGATGTACTGCTTAAATTGACCAATTTCCTAATGTTAATGAGTTTTATCGATTCCGAGTGTCTTATAAATTGTTTGCACTTTTTTATTATATGACTTGTGAGGTAATATTAGAGATCATATATATATGACTTGTGAGGTAATATTAGAGATCATCTGGTGACGTCTCGGATGCAGCTTGACACTTGATTAAAGCGTTTCGTGGAGTGTCTTCTTGGTGCTCTAAAATTGGTCCATTCTATCTGGTGATAACACCGAGCACTCATTCAGTTGAGTGTTATTAATGCACCTATTATCAGCCGTCCTATCGGCAGGAAACTAATGTGAAATAAAATTTCTATGTGAGTGTTAACATGTTTTGTTTTCGCTGGAAGATGTATATGTTTATGTTACATGCTCTCTGATTTACTTTCTTTTTGTTTAATGTAGGTTGGTGTTATACCCCTAAAGCTATAGGCTTCACATGCTGTACTGGGGAACATACCATACAGGAATACCAGTGCAATGCTAAATACTTACTTTTTCAGTATTTTTTCTTCTATAAGGCATATTGCACAATGCTTCAGATTTATGCGTTCACACAGCAAATAGATTTACTGCGTAGATTGGTTTATGAAAGCAGTATTTCTTGTACCGGTAAATGCTTTTTCTACCAAAGATGCAGACACTTCGGTGTGATGCCAAACACCAGCTGGGACAGTATGGAGTGATATGCATCTGAAATGTTTTGATCATAACTGATCTGGTCTAAACAAGCAAAACTAGGATCTGAGGCTTGCTAATTATATAGCTAACTGATGTCGTGCAAACCTTGCAATAATTTATTTCCTAAGACCTAGTTTAGACTGTACAGGGTGGCTCAATAAAAAATGTCCCACCGGATAAAATGCGATTTCTTCGCAACCCATTGAAATTTTTCTACCAAAATTTCCCAATTTGCAGGGGAATGAATTTCCAACAATCCCTGAAAGTTTCACTTGAAACTTTTCATGTCTGCAAAAGTTACAGCTGTTTAAACTTTCAATTCCGTTTTTCCAAATTTCCGCGAAAAAATGCGCGTCACTTGTAGATTTCCATGTCAAATAGCATAGATGTAAAAAACGATGGAAACGGAATAAAAAACGGTAAAATACGTCGTTTTTTTCGAAAAAATAAAAAACGACAAAAAAACGATAAAAAACGGAAACGGTAAATAATTTGTCTTTGCTACATCTAAAACCGCATTTTAACCTTGAAAAAATTGATTAGGAACCTACTTCACGCAGGCAATCTCTTAAATGATGATGTTAAACGATGAAATAATGACTTTAGTTAGCTGAATCATTGAGAGTTGGCGGAAAACATAAGGAATATCAGAAAAAATTAAAATTAAGGAGAATAATAACAGAAAGTAAATGAATAAATAAAGTTAAAGAAAAAATAAAAAACGATAAAAAACGATGGGAAAAATAAAAAACGAAAAAAACGACATTTTTTGGGAGAGAATAAAAAACGAAAAAAACGTTTTTTACAACTATGTCAAATAGTATCACTTTCACTACGACCTCAGAACTCCGTTTTACAGTTTATCGTAAAGTATGATGGGAATGTCCACTCCCTGCTTTAACAAGAGCTCAAATTCTTTTTGTGAAGCTCAGTATGGCCTTGTTGATCGGGTCCTGCGGCAACTGATCCCACATTAGCAGCAAGACTTCCTTCAGCTTGCCAATGTTCTCCAACTTGGGATGAAATTTCTTGCAGCGTTCCAGCATAGCTCAACAGACGTGATAATCAAAACGTTTAAGGCCTGGCGAGACTGTTGGTCATTTATCTTTGCCAGTGAATTTATTGCAGTGATGGCAATAAGGTAGGATCATCATCCCAGTCTCTGTTCACGCGACGTCCGAGTTTCCATTTTACCATTCGCAGAAACTGCTCATGACGTTCAGTAACGAATTCACAAATTGAGACTTTAATATATAAAATATCACCAAATGCTAACAGCTTGCTTCATAAACAGCTTCTTTACAGCTCTTAGTGAGGTCGTATGACATCATTATCATTTTGTGTGTTGTAATTTGCAGAAAATCGTAAAGAAATCGCACGTATTAGAACGTAAATCTGTGGAAATTTGCAAATATGGAAAAATATTTTTAAACAGCTGTAACTTCTGAAGTAGTGCAAATTCATTATTGAGATTTTCAGGGATTGTTGCAAAATCTTTCCTCTATAAATCCTGCTATTTTCATAGAATAATCTCGATTGGTTGCGGAGAAATTTCATTTTTGCTGGTGGGACATTTTTTATTGAGCCACCCTGTATATAGGGTGTGTAAAATAGCGAGTCACAATTTTCGCTGTGTGTTTGTGTATTTCCAGGTTCTAAGAGTGTAATTACCCCAGAGGACATTCCGATTATGCTGTAATTACCATTGGAATGCTGCATGATAGACTGTGCCAATATAATTTATGAGATTATTTGCTGTGTATGTATATGGGCCATCTGCTTTTCTTAGTTTATCTCTGTAACACTAACACATGATTCACACACAAGTGCATTGTGATTCCTAATCTGAAGGACATGATAAAACTACTGGAGGAAGCAAATACAGCTGAGCTAAATCCTACAACTACAGTATACGAAACATGTCAAGAAGGATAGTTGTAAATTATCATTACTAATTTCTGCTGCATTTCTCGCTTCCAATAATTGTGTTTTTTGTAAGTACATTTGACCTCTGTAGCACATTTTGCTCGCACCTCCATCATGCAGAGTCGTGCTTTTTCTGTGGTTGGCCCGGTGGTATGGAATGCCCTCCCACTTGAGCTGCGCCTGTTCCCTGGATCACTCTCTGACTCTGACACATTCTATAAGCACTTAAAAACTGTTCTGTTTGGACATGCTGGAGTCGGGAGCGCCTCTGAGTAGTTTCTTTGAAGAGGCGCTATATAAATACTTGAATGAATGAATGAATTTACTTGGCTTTAATGGTGCATGTAGTACACTTTGAGAAGATTCTATTCAACAACTCTGCAGCTAGCTTACATTCGAATCCTAAAGTCTACTGATATTTACATTACTTGTTAGGAATTAGTGGAGACTCGTGCACGTGAAATTGGATACGAGGCAACACATGGTGTATGACAATCTTAGAGGTGGGGGAATTTAGAATTTTTTTGCTTTTGTTTTCAGGGTGTTAATGATCTCCAGACTGAGGCAGATCGTAGCGTTCAGCGATGTATTCTAGCATCACTTCAATCCCAGTTTCCTGACGTTACAGTAATTGGAGAAGAGGTTGGTTTGATGCGTTTGAGAGTTTACGTAGCAAGTACAGGCAGGTAACTTAGGCAATACAATTTTCTAGAAGGAGCAGTGCCAGAAACTACTCGTGGGTCATTCTCAGACATAGTCTGCATGCAAGTGTTAAATTTGCATGCGAGTCTCTGGTTTTGTTTGAAATTGATGACACTACGCCTGATTTTGTGATTTGATGCCCTGTGCAAAAGTGTGCATAATTTGAAACAATCCCAACACTGTACAAGTGATCGGATATGATTTCAGTAGATATTTTTCATTGGTTATTTTGCCTTTCCAGATTAGAATTTTAAAATATCTGATAAAGGAGTGCTCATCCTTGACAACCATTGGGCTTTTGCTATGGTGGGTACCTCGATGTGGAATGACCTTCAATGTGGATTGTGGAATGACAAATAGCAGGATTCTTGTGGTGGATTCACCAGTTACACCTGCATCTCTTTGCTGCTTGAAGACCTTTCTCTTCTCATTGGCATGTCACGCAGAGCGCTTCTGAATAGCTCTGCTGTGAGAGGCACTTTACAAATGTTCATATTAGATTAGATAATTGTAATTGGCTTACCGATTAATGCATGCATGTGCCAGTAATTATTGTATTTTTTTAATTAATGCCTGGGTAAATGTTGATGGTTTAGGAACCCACGGCTGATCTGGATGCAGATTGGGTGGAATTGTCACAGGCAGAAGACGTCTTGGCTTGTGATGCAAAGCTTCCCCAGGATCTCAGAAATGTCGTCGAAAAAGACGTTAGTGAACTTTATTTTATGCATGCCTAATCTTGAACATTGCTGACACTTTTTGTGACAGATACCTCCAGTTACAAGCCTTTTTACCATTTACTGTCTTTTATCAGTGAACAATGATAACCTTCAATCTAGAATTGCTTGCATAAACTGTTGTACATCTCCCTGGCTCCTGTCAAAAGTGAAAACACAGTGCTTGATAGTGAACACTTAACTGCATTTTCTCTGTGCCTGAGACTGTATGACCTTTTTTTTCATGTCTCGTACTCAGATCATAACAGCCTAATCGTGAATGTTGATGGCATTTTGTGGCAGATACCTTCAGTTACAAGCCAATTTTAAGCCGATCTATCACATATCTATCACATATCTATCACTTATCTATCACCTATCTCTTACGCAGAGCGTTACAACACAATGACCTTTGTTAGAGAGATGTAATTTTTTTACACGTCATGTCTTAAGAGAGTTACAGGTGAGATCTGAAGAAGGCCACGGGTCAGCGCAAGATCACTTCATCGCCTCAATGCCTTGATTTAATGCCTGGGATTGGTGCAGGTTGACATGCTGTGGATGCAGTATGCACGTCTTAGTGTATGAATGGTTTGAACCAAATAGGGGATGTTTCACTCATTTCCCACAGCAAATCACAACCTTTCAGTGACCTAATTTTTATTTAATTCATTCCTAAGTAGACACATGTCCTTTAAACAGTTAAGTGTGCATATTTCACAAGTATTAAAGAATGTAAGTTATTTAATGGCCAAAATAATATATATATATATATATCTTGGTTAATTCTCCTTGGGAATTTTTGCTTGGGTTATATTATATATATCTGATGTATCCTTATATAATCAGTAATATCAATTTATTGTCTATCATCATTGTAGTAATATTACTTTGTTGTTTTGTCATTACTCTACTCAACCAGTGTCCCAATTTGGAATTACTATAGACTATTGTCCCATCAATTTCCTCACCATTAGAATAGATCACTATATGAATAGCAGGAATAAATAAATCCATACAGGATTTGAGCTTGCTTGCTCAGCATACAATTAGAGGAAGTAAGGGTGTTATACGACACCACGCAAATGCACAGCCCGGGGTAGTCAGCGGTGCGCAGTGTCCCTGCTCCACGGATTAGCGATGCGCTGAGGATTAAGTGAATCAATAACCGTTCTTGCCGATCCCTGCGCTTTCCATTACCTGGTGCAGCCATTCGTTAACGGTTGTCATGGCGACGCGGAGCATCGCCGCAGAGACCGCCTGT
Organism: Lumbricus terrestris; assembly: GCA_949752735.1. Lineage (NCBI taxonomy): Eukaryota > Metazoa > Annelida > Clitellata > Crassiclitellata > Lumbricidae > Lumbricus > Lumbricus terrestris. The sequence goes on from OX457052.1 coordinate 9,279,251, forward strand.
TGTGTATCGGGTTGAAGACCATTGAGTCGGATGAGAGACCTGTGTGGATGAGAAGGCGAAGGAGGCACGGCAGAGAAATGGAGAGCTGACAATCGAGCTCTTATGTCGTTCTGTTATCAGGCAAGGCAGACGTTGGAAATTTATTTGCCAAGTCTGGAGGTCGGATAGATTGGCGATCAATAGGGTTCGAGAGAGTTGATGGATTTTTGTGTGTGTTGTTTTCTGGAGACAAATGCCATTTGCTTTTGATTTTTGCAGCTGTTTCCGGTTTTAGATATCACTGTTTTTGAGACAAATGTCATTTGCTTTTGATTTTTGCAGCTGTTTCCAGTTTTAGATATCACTGTTTTTGAGACAAATGCCATTTGCTTTTGATTTTTGCAGCTTTTCCCAGTTTTAGATATCACTGTTTTCTCCTTAATCATGTAATTATCTCATATGTGTGATGTGTATTATGTTATTATGTGATATGACGTGCCCAGTTACGTGATGGATCATCATCATAATCCACATGGGCTGAAAGACCGTAGGTGTCCAATGCGCATTGCATCACCATTGTCCATAATCCCTGATCCTGAGCAGATAATTATACTTAAGCTCAATTGATCTCGATTGTATCAGTCTGTGATGTCATCTATCTACTCAATTTTTTTATCTTCCTCTTCTCCCCATCTCCATAATACCCAGCATGACGCTTTCTATTTTTCTGCCGTCATCCATTCTGCATTTTTTTTTGTTATTGCTAAAAAGACTAAGTTTCCTCCTCATAACCCTCTGCACTAAGTCTTCCTTTATATTTAACCTTCTACGGACTCCTTTATTTGTAACCTTCGTCGTGCAATTCAGTTGTGATATTCTTCTATGTATTGCGAAGGCAAACATTTTTTTACGTGATAGATAATTTTTAGAAATTTCTGTTCATCTTCTATTGGACTGCAGTGGTTGTGATATTAATATCTAGCGCTTCTGAATAGCTCTGCTGTGAGAAGCGCTTTACAAATGCTTTATTAGATTAGATTAGATTAGATTAGTTGTGGTGATGGTGGCAGTGACTGTAGTGGTGAATAACGGTTTCTTTCTTGATCTGATTATAAATCTATTTACGTCTCATGTCCTCTTTTTGAGCGTAGGTCTGTGTTTGGGTTGATCCGCTGGATGGAACAAACGAATATACACAAGGCAAGTTACACTTCACGTTAACCTTGTTCCTTGCTGCTCTGCCAGTGTTTTTATTATTGCTATTATTTCTGCTTTTATATAGCACTACTGTTACTTAATGCCTAAGCTTCAGTCATTGGCTCTGAACAATTGTGAAGGACATGACCAAGATCCCTATACAGTAGTCATCTGCCATTCTCTGCTTTATAAGCAAGCCAAGTGTTGTAAGGAGGTGGCCACTGTGCCCTAGTTTCAGTCTTGCTGTCGCAAAATCCAGATAACCCGCAACTGGCACTTGTTCGGGTTTTTAAAGGGGAGTATCATAAGTGATGAATAATAATAGTAATAATAATAATAGTAATGTTGGTACCAAAAAATCCGATTATTTAATGGTACTTTTGTATATAAAGAACTTTTTGTAGTTTTTTATGTCTAGCGATAGCAGAATTTTTCTGTCCTTGCATTCAAGGCAGAAACAGTTTCGGAGTATAAAATAGAAATGAAACCTAGGAGGAGAGTGATTGAGATGTTTTGGAAATGCGTGCTACCCCTCCCATCCCCCTTTTAAAAAAGCTGCTTTGCTGCGCCCGAGACTGCATGACCATTTAATTCCCCGATCTTGTGATATGCAGATCATTTATTACTCTGCATGAACTTAAGTACACCAAGTACTGATGTGCAGTTGGTACAATGCAGAATGTATTTAGTGTCTTGAAGGTGCATTTATGGATTGTGGCATGCTCGTCAGTAGTATTGTGACAGTGGGTGGAAATAGAAAAAAAACTTGACTTGTGAAGCAGCTGGTCACTGTGAATAAGTACAGTCTGTCAGCATTTATTATTATTATCACATTGTAATTGTAATCATACATTTATATAGCGCCCCTTCAAGAGAACTCCTCAGAGGCGCTCCCGACCTGACACCAAACCACAATCAAAGAGAATGGTTTTCAAACGCTTGCGGAAAAGGGGCAAAGAAAGACAAAGAAGTTCATTACGGAGACTAATAGGTAACTTATTCCAGAAAGACGGACCGACCATAGCAAAGCTTCTGTGCAGTACTGTGGAAGATCGAGCCCTAGGGACAACCAGGTCACCATGCGCAGCAGAGCAAAGGAATCTACGACCTGGAATGGATAGCACAGGTACACAGAGTTCCATAAGATAGGTCGGAGCTTGGCCTGCTTTAATAGCAATTACGCATGAACATTAGGATCTTAAATTCAATACGTTTTTGCATCTATATAGGCAACCAGTGCATTTCTTCTGCACGAATTTAAGTGCACCAAGGATTTTTTAGCATTGATTGAAAGAGAAAAAAGAACAAAGAAAGCGTGACGTGCACCATTGTTCTGAAGCAGCTGTGCGCTGAGATAAATTCCTCTCTGTCAGCATTTATGGTTATAGATTTAGTGACACGTTACCAGACGTTTATGCTTTCAATATGTCATCTTACGCACAAATCCTGACCAGTGTAGCATGTGAAGTTGACTTGTGTTTAATTCACATAGGTCACGGTGTAACGTAATAAAGTGCTTATAAAGTTATATGCCCATCAAGCATCTTCAATAGTTTTGTAAAGTAAAGGTTGTTACGTTTGTGTATTACGTTTGCTTTTCAATTTGTTTATAGGTGAGTAAGTAGGTATGTATAATATTGTATATTCGTTAATCTCCATTTTCATGTGCACTGTATGGCACATACTACTAGAAACATTATTATATTTATTATATTATTATTTTTGATGTACTTGAGGGGTTTTCTGCTTTTGATCTCTATGAATAAACAAGGTTTGAGTTGAGTTGAAAATACTGAAGTAATAATAAGTAATTAGGATTATAAGATGAATGCGTAATTGTAATTAGTTGTAGACAAGTCATCTACACAGCATTCAAGTGATTTACGAGCATAATTGCTAAATGGTTTTTCAGCTAAAAGAGGCTCCAACCCTAGAACCACAATTCTCAACCCTCTTGTGGCTGAAAGTAACAGAAAACTGCTGTCATCCGCAATAGCGTAGTTGCACAAAAAATAAGCTGTTTTCGTTTGTTTATACTCTAGAAAAGTTTCTGTGTAATCGGAGCGACCTTGTCTGCACCAGGTTGTGAATCACGCTGAGATTTGTACGTAAACAATGGGTTCCGAAACTCAATTGTGTGTAAATCATTGGTCTGAATCGGTGTTGTGGTTTGTTTCAGGTCTGCTGGATCACGTGACCGTGTTGATTGGCATCGCAGTGAATGGGAAGTCGGTGGCAGGTGTCATGCATCAGCCGTTCTACAACTACAAGGCTGGTCCTGGTGCAAGCCTTGGCCGAACGATCTGGGGAGTTGTAGGTGTAGGTCAGTTGCAGGTTCTTACTTATCAGTCAGTCTATCTATCGATAAAAATTTATATAGCACCCTCTTTGAGTCTCTATTTGGAAGTGGTCCTAACACAGGCCATATGTAAAAAAATAGTTTTAGAAAGCTGATGGAGGGGCGAGTGGAGTACCTGAGGCAGAGAGAGTGCACCTCGGGGGAAGCCCATTAGACTAGATAATGTTCTTGAAACAAGGATCAGTTCTATTTTCTTCAAATTGTTCATGTTTATTCTGTTTTCTCCAGCATAATCATTAATATTGTTAGTTTAGTATTAATGGTGATCATTGTTCAGTCTGTAAGCGCAATGCGGTGGGGCATGAAAGACTTGAGTGCTAAAATAAATGCATATATAAGTGTTGACGATAACATATGAAATAAACAGGGAACCACTATAAATTTCTTTTTTGCTTCCTCTTTAATTATTCATACTACCTGTATTTGGCGTAAGCTAAATATAGAGATAATGAATGACTGCAATAAAGCTTACCCGTAGTTCTATTGTGCCGTCACTGTTGCATACTTTATGCATTAGCCGCAAGCATTGTAGAATTTATTGATTGCAATTATGAGTAATTGATTTGGACTAACAGTGGTCAACACCGACTGGTGATGATGAGCCAATGGACAGAAAGAAGAGGATTTTGACGACGCAGTGGCATAGCCAGGAATATCTTATGGGGGGTTGGGGTTTTATGGCCTGGCCGGATGCCCTTTCTGACTCCAACCCAACAGTATTACAGTAAATTAAAAGGGAATAAATTAAGTAACAAAGGGAATAAAGTAAGAAAAACAATTGTTACTACAAGCAATTGGTTTTTTTCTTCTTATTTAAGTGGATAAATAACCATTAAAAATATTTGTCCTAGGCCAATGGGGGGTTTTAATCCCCGAAACCCCCCTTGTCTACGCCACTGTGATGGCGACCTAAGAATTTTCTGTACTGTATTTGATCAGGTTCTTATGGAATAGAGCGAAAGTTTCTGAGTCGTGACTCAAAGATTGTTGTAACGACTCGCTCTCACGAGACGGAGGCCGTTCGCAACGCCATCGCTGCTTGTGAGCCGACTGAAGTAATACGTGTTGGTGGAGCCGGGCATAAGGTAAGTGCAGTTTAAATATTAGACTGGTTTGTTGTAAATTTTTATCCATAATGTTGCACTTCACTGGGCGCAAGGAATCCGAATTTATGTAATGTGTATTGGTATTACGTATTTAACCTAGTGGCTCATCTCCACGACTTGCTAACCCATGAGACTGCTGGTTTCTGTTGACTCCAGTGGATTTTGATTCTTGACTATGAATTCACTTGAAGTGACATGTGCATTGTGATTGTGAAATTGAGCTATAAAAATCATTTGACTTCTAGAGTAGACTAAACTGCAGGAATTGGATTAGATTCAATAAGCAATACAGGTCATAGATTAGAAATACAGGTCATTTGATTAGATTAGCAATACAGGTCATTTGATTATATAGATTAGCAATAAATGTCATTTGATTAGATTAATTAGATTAGCATTACAGGTCATTTGATTTGATTATATTAGCTGTAGAAGTCACTGGATTTGTTTTGTCAAACATTAATTTGTCTTTAATAAATGATCGCAGAAGAGAGTAATTAAGTGTAAATAATTATGTAAATAAGAGTAATTGAGTGTAAATAATTTTGTAAATAAGAGTAACAAAGTGTAAATAATTCTGTAATTATATCATGTTCGTAACACAGTGCAAACTAACAGTGCTCAGTAAACCATTTATTATCATTTAAATTTGATTGAAAATCCCGTTTCTCTAGGTTCTGCTGCTCATCGAAGGTGAGGCTCACGCGTACGTATTTGCGAGTTCCGGTTGCAAGAAGTGGGATACGTGTGCTCCGGAGGCGGTTCTTCGTGCTATGGGTGGGATGCTGACCGATATCCATGGCAACGACTTCAAGTACCATCCGGAAGTTGTCCATCAGAATACCGGAGGAGTCCTGGCAACGGCATTTGGCGATGACCATGCCTGGTACCTGTCGAAGATGCCGGCCGAAGTGAAGGCATCCCTTCCCTCGTCGTAGATCCATTGTCTCTCTCTATTGTCTCTCGCTGTTGATGTATAAGCAGGGTTTAAAGTGGGTTGAAATGCGTGGAAGTGCTCTCGAAATTCATTGCCTACGTTCCCATTGAATACCATGCATGGAACCATGGAAACACATGCGTTCCCCAAAAATTGGAACAACTAATCAATAAATCAATCAATCAGAATTTACATCAATCAATAAATCAATCAATCAGAATTTACATCAATCAATAAATCAATCAATCAGAATTTACTCTCTCTTTAGATCTGCTGCCTCCCGGCAGGTCCAGATGCCCAATGATGCCACTCTTCTCGGTGTTGTGCTTTTTCTTTGAGTTTTCCATATCCATCCTCCATCATCCAGTCCAAGAACTTTTCCCTAGGTCTTTCTCTTCCCCTCCATTTTGCCCTCCACTATGTCCCTTTGCAAGGAGTTGCCTCTAAGTACATGTCCTATCCAGTTCTTCTGCCTTGTTCTAATTGTATTCATCAAGGATCTTTCCTCTTCCACCTTTTACATCAATCAATTAATCAATCAATCAGAATTTACATAGTGCCCCTTCAAGATACCTATTGGGCAGCGCTCCTGGCCAGGATCAAGCAAAAACCGTCTTCAACGGTTTATGAAATTGAGAACAGTTTGGGATGTGACGCGTAGTCTTCTTTGGTGTTCCCACTGCACTGCTCACGCATTCGGCATTCCCACTGCTCACCCAAAACACTTTAACAGCTGCAAATAAGTCTTGACAATGGTAGTATACCAACTCTCATTGTTTGCGTACCATGATGTATACATTGGAGCGAGATGTGGTATGGTTATATGGAGGAATTTGTTATCTGGCTACTTTCACTCCCAGAATTGTTGTTATCCTTTCACTAAATATTTTCCTTTTCTTCCACTGTGTTGGTTGGATGTATATTTCGGTCTGTTGAGCAATGTGAATTAGAAAGCATAGACGAATTGAGTAAGTAAGATTGTTACCATTCCACATCTGAATACAGTGTTTAATCTAGTCCCCCTGCTTTTTCTGACGGACCTTTTTTGTCATTCGCCCAAAATTTTTACCTACCAAAATAAATGAAGACTTTTTAGTCTTTCACTTTTATCAAACATGACGTACATAGGACCTGTTAATTATCTTTTGGTGGGAGTTTCTTATGCATTTAGTTTGTGGGGTGGGAATGGTACATATTTGCATGTATGCATCACCTCACAATTTTTCCTAGGGGAAATTAACTCTTGGGGGGGAAATTCCCCTCCTCTGAGATGTCTAGATTAATCACTGGTCAAGTTAGGCTGGGACTTGCTATGTACCTCAGCTCTTCTATAAGACACTTTGGTAATACATGAGTTCTGATATAACATAGCTGGGAAATTTAGTACTAGATCTTTCATGTGACCCGGTTAAAATTCAACATTTTCTTATGTCCCACTCACCGAGAAACGTAGTCCATAGATGGTGTCGTGCAGAGCCATCAGTGTTGTACATGTGACAGACGTTTAGGAATTTGTATCGTATGTAATGTTAGAATTATTAATAAATGTTGCTTGTTTCTAGAATGGCTGTACATGTAGATACCTGCCAGGTAAATGACCTTTTGATGGATGAAGAACTGATTAACAAATGGCTTTATTAATTTATTGAATAGTTTGTCTTTGCCTAATTTTGTGTGACACCTCTTGTCTTAGTCCCTTTCGTGGTGGTCGTCTTCGTGGTGGTTTTTTCTTGCTCTCCCAGGACTTTTGGATGAAAAGAATTCACGGATTCTTGGATCTATTGTTGGATGTGTGTATTGTTCTTCTAATGTGTCGAATTTTTTTAGTGAATTATAGGAGATTGTGAGCGATCTGTTGATATAAAATTACTGTTTCTCAATGTACCCATTTTTGCACAGGTGCTAATTTGCTTTGTTTTTTGTGTGCAGGGTGGCGCAAAAAAGTACCCATAAGGTTTTTTTGCCAGTATCTTGGCCAGAAGTAGGAATTTTAAATTCATTTTTACAGGCTTAAGGGTCGTTCATATCTACGCACAAAAACTAAATTTCACCAAAATATTTGAAACAGAACAAAAGTTATATCACTTTTAGTGAGTCCACCCACCCACCAACTGTTGTTTTACAATCCAAAAACATAACGCAATGAAAAATATCAATTTTTTATTCTTCTGGCCAAGATATTGACAAATAAACTGGGGAGTACTTTTGGCCACCCTGTATATGCAGTTTCTGTTGGAATTTCTGTAATTGATGCTTGTAACGGATGGTGAAACTTTTACTCAGCTTTGTGTGAACTCAATTTTAGATAGCAGATACACAAAGGCGGCCATTCTCTGCGTTTTATTCTATTCAAGCTTGAGTCATTCTGCACAAGGTTGTGTTGTTGATTGCCAGCAAGCACTGATTAGAAAAGTTAAACTGCTTTTACACTAAATTTGAAATTTAAATGTTAAAGAATGGCGAAGAAATCTTGATTACATTTCACGTATAATTTCTGTAATCTAATATTGATAAATATTCATTTTATACTTTTATGAATGTGAAACGTTTAAAATGTTGTTTTACATCTGCGACGAACATGAGGCATTCACATCATTCCGAGTTGTTAACCTCAGATTTCAAACGTTGCTCATTGAGTGTCATGCATGCTTCTAGCTTTGTTTCGTAAATATTCTAGCTTTAACTGTTGTCTTTTAGAGCGAAAATGAAATGAGCAGTTTGTAAACTCAAAGTCTAAATGTTAGAACAAAAACTGTTGGTTGGTCTTTAGGTTTTACACCATTCATTTAGGCCTATTTTGTTCTGTATGTAATGAACCATGTGCATGTACATTGTGTAGAATAAAGCAGAGATTTCAATAGGCTGCATGGTCGTAGCTGTTCGTGGGTGATGTTAGCAGCTCATAATTACCGAAAATTAAATGCTGAGACCTGGTGATTGAGTTGTTTTGATGACAGTTAACAATTTTTATTGGTTTATTAAGGGAAATTCTTACTTACTTACAATAAACTTTGTTTGTTTGTTTGTTTGTATGTGCACTTGTTATAGCGCCCCTTCAGGCTCACTACTCAGAGGTGCTCTCGACTGCAGAGCAGACACTGCATCAGAATTTCACGCTGAAGCACTGAGCAATTGCGAGTGAAGGACTTGCCCAAGGTCCCTACGCGGCGAATTGAGGTGGATTCGAACCTCGAACCTTCCGGCTTCAAGGCGACGATGCCACCACTACACCACCGCGCCCCACTCACAAACTTGTGAGTTTAGGCCACCGTCCTTATTGTGCTGCACTCCATCTTCAAGTGCACAATCGTAATCATAAGCTACAGATGTGTGGAGGCACAAGCAGGGCTTAAAGTCATGGACGGCGTCCATGCACTAAAATCTAAACGCAGTCCTTCCACTTATTTTTCTAGCACAGCCTGGAAAGGTAATGGCGTCCAGGCACTTATTTTGGAAAGGTAAGGGGCGTCCAGGCACTTATTTTTCTACACTGGGAACAATTGCTAGGTCAAGTCAGAGGGTTGTGAATAAGGTTGTCAAAAGGAAATTCTGTTGCAGTGACCTGTAAGAGGCCTGAGGAAGAGCTGCTATGGCAGCTGTTGAGTGAGCGTAGGAATTGTAATTGTAATCGTACATTTATATAGCAGAAGTTCATTGCGAACACTAATAGGAATCTTGTGATGAGGTGAGTGAGACTAGTTTTGAGTCGAAAACCAGATGGGTTAAATGTGAATTCAGTTGTAGACTTAACGGGTCATTTAGTTTGCTTAGTGCTACCGGTACCCATCTTCTTGAAGCAGGTGATGGTGGGTGAGTGGCAGCTGTAAAAACATTGGAATGGAAAATTTTCAGAGACCAGGAGGACCATTGTGTGTTCCCCAATCCTGATACTATGCTATGCTATTTACAGATTTATAAAGTGCCTCTCTCAATGCAATCTAATCTGAGGTGCTCCCAGTTCCAAGAACCTGTTGGAAAAGAAAAGTCTTGAAACAACAGGCACACGTACAGCAGTAACCGAGATCAGGTGCATTGTTTGTTCCCCAATTCTGATACTATGCTATGCTATTTTAATGCAGATTTATAAAGTGCTTCTCTCAGTGCAATCTAATTATAGGGTGACCATTTTCTGGCGATCAAAAACCGGGACGCTTTTTTGAAAGCCTCAATTGTAGGCCCTTAATTCCTTGACTACTGGGCTATAGATCTAGGCCTAGCCATATAGGCTGAGTTATATCAAATGCTGAGCACGCATAGACTTCAGTGTAGTGCAGAAATCTACAACCTACTCTAGTCATCAGTGCACTTAGTGCAGTAGGCCTAATCGTAATTGAGAACTCTGTTTCAATTGGTGCACATTAATTGCCACATTGGGCAATCTATATATAGTCCAGAGGAAGATTTATGGTTTCTGTAGCGCAAAGCAGCGTCCGGTGGACGACCGCCAAGGCGTTCAGCGCCGAGCAGGGAATGGGCTGGGTAGGGAATGTACACCTCATCATCCAATTTCTTTAAAATTTCCACATTACAATGACGGCATTTTAAGTTGTCGAAGAAAATTGCTGTATTTCAGTGCTGCCATCAGCGGTCAAACTTTCATTGTGACCCTGGTGCGAACTGCCGATCGAAGTCGATAGGCCTATAGATCTGGCAATGCCATTGAAATTGAATGCCTCCTCCACATTGCAAAAACTTTCTCGTTATACTTTGATAATTCTTTAAATCTATTAACTCAACTCACTAGACTGCTAAAGATGTAATATAGAATTCCATATAAATTGACAGCTTCTATTTCGTTATTGGGGGGGGGGCTGCAATTCTGAGCTTACACCTTGTTCTGTGATTTACATGAAACTGACGTTTTCAAAATCAAAGTTTCCTTCTTGTCAAAAACCGGGACAATTTTGCCCTTTGCCAAAGTCGTCGGGACACCGGGACGCACCACAAAAAACCGGGACATGTCCCGGAAAACCGGGACGTATGGTCACCCTAATCTAATATGAGGCGCTCCCAATGCCAAGAACCTGTTGGAAAAGAAAAGTCTTGAAACAACACATAGAAAGAGTAGTAATCTAGATAAAATCTGAACATGGCTTATAGCAGGGAGGCCATTCTACGGCAGAGGGAAGTATGGTAGGATATGCAACATGGCATATGGCTCAATTGGAGAACTTTACATGAGTAGTGAGTGACCTGGATTGGAAAAAGAATAAGATAGTAGGAGGCAGTGTAAGAATTGTGGAAAAATAGCTGGGGTGTGAAAAACAGATTTTACTATGTGGCTCTAAGAAAGACTGGGAGGGTTGAAACCCCCAACTCCCCGGCAATTCTCACCCTGGTGGGAGGACCAGATAGAGAGAGGTGTCTAGGTGAAGAGTTCGCGAAGCTGTTTGGGCAGGAAATAGGTCTATTGCTGGGAGTTGCATATAGCTAGGCTAGTGATAGTAGGCCTACCTTGGACTCGCTGGAATTTTTTAGCCACCGGATTGACTTGAGTGATTATGGTGGTACTTTGGTCGTTCTTGTGTCGGCTTCGGCTATATGGGTCAATTTAGTTGTGGATGAATTGCAGGGGCGTAATTTGGACGGATTCATGTTGAGGATAGGGAAATTGTCATTATCAAGTTCGGAGTTGACTAAACGGAGGTAGCAGGGCTGGAGGCAGTTTTAAAGTAGTTCGTAATCGTAATCTCCTAATTTCTAAAGCGCCACTCGAAAGCCAAGCGCGGGGTACCGGCTTATTCACGAGCGCTGCGTTGAGTCGAAAGGGTTGTCCTTAAGAGTAGTCCATGGTGGTCCGGGTCGAGTTACCGTAGGATCAGAGGGGTGGAACAGCTACTAAGGTGGGTGTCGTCTGAGCCGGTTAATTGCGAGTAGACCGAGCAATCAGGTTTGACTCGCTCTACCTACCAACCATCCCTCGTATTCGTCTGTCTGCCAGACCCATTAAAACCGAATCTAACCGTGCTTACCTCACCAGTTCTTTGCTTTTACGGCCATTGCAATTAGTCAGTGGATGAACAGGCGTGACTGGTGCTGCTAGTCATCCGGTCGGACCTTGCAGAATATACTTTGCATTCGCTAGATGACACTCTCGTCGTGAGAATTGAGCCACAATCAATCAATCAATCAATCAATCAATCAATTTTTTATTGGTTCGTCTGTATCAACTACACTAAGATATAAGGCAGGAAACTGGTTACATAAAGCATTACAAGTATCACAAATTAATCAGGCAATAATCAAGGTGAGAAATAATTATTAGTTAACGCAAATTATATAAACCTTTGGCCTAGATTGGGAATACCCCCAGGAATATATAAGAAGAGATTATTTAAACCCAGTGGTTATAGGATTGAGTGATAGACTATAGGCCTACCAGTGGGAACACTTAGCCCTAAACCTGGAGTGCGTAGGCCTAAAGAGAACTCTTAAGTAGGCCTACAGAATTAGGACACGCTCCGTTTGGTGAATATCTGCGGTCGTCATTGGTATCTGCAGGAAGCCTATTAACCCTGTCAATTAAACCTATTAAGTATTAACCATAACAGTTAAACCTATATTAACCATATTAAACCTATTAAGCCTCTTCAACCGATGCTCTCAGTGATGTAGTCGAGACTTTCGAGTCCACCTGAGGAAGAGCATCCTTCCGTACCCACTTTGATTCGTGACCTGTTTTGTAAATTGGTGTGTGTGTGTGTGTGTGTGTGTGTGTGTGTGTGTGTGTGTGTGTGTGTGTGTGTGTGTGTGTGTGTGTGTGTGTGTGTGTGTGTGTGTGTGTGTGTGTGTGTGTCCAGTGGAAAACGGAATAAGAAATGGCAGAAAACTCACATCGAATGGGGAAGACCGGCCCGGGAGGGGAAGGATGGGCTAGGGATTTAGCATTATTTTCTAGGGGGATAGACACCAGTGGCATAAATTCGCATAATCGATTGTTAAAGTCATATTTAGGCACAAAGACTCGGTTGAGTGGGAAGATTTTGCAGACAAACACGGTATCGCTAATATGCATATTAGCTCCCTGCCAACAGGTCAACAGAAAGGAAGGTGACGGCAGTCACGGCACTCACCCCCCTTCTACATGTAAACCTGATGGCAGACTTTTAAACTTCAGACCACTCCCATCCCTGATGCATTTAAAATCTTGCACATATTTGTCTTTTGAATTGTTGTAGTGTGGCGATAATTACCAATAAAAAAAATCGACGTTCCATAACGGAAAAATAGTGATCATATAAAATATAGCATGTACATGTATGATAATCGCCAAAACGACCTAAAGAAAGACGGCAGTAGGGTCAGACCGAACGCAAATCGAGAAATATTGAAAGAGACAAAAAGAACAGAGAACTAGAACTAAATTATCACCGGAGTCAGGGGCTTCTATCCCTATACATGGCGGGCGCAGCTTGCGCCCAGTAAAAAATAGGGGGGGAATCAGAAGACAGCCAAAATTCACGTCGGTTGGGGGGAAGGTCGGACATGGAGGGCAGCGTTCAATCTAGGCATCACTAAAGGAAGATAGTAAAGGAAGATCCCCCCCAGAAAATACTTCCCCTCCATATAAATTTGGACAAAATGGTAGGCCTAATAGTTTTTAGCAAAATGTATGCACTTTGCACACTTTGAGTTTTTAGTTAGGTTACTATCTGCATTTTTGAATTACATGAGCTGCTATAACAGCTATAATATACTATAAAAAAATCCTATTACATGATTATAATTATGGTTTTACTATTTTAATAAATAATACAATCATATTATAATTGAAAAAAATAATGTTAATACAGATACTATTTTGCACAACTAAATGGCTTCTCTCCAATGTTATCTTTCAAATTTCAGACAGTCAAATTTGGTCCTTGAACACTTAGTAAAGCAACATCATTATTACGTGGGCTTACAATGTAGGACCTACATTGTATTTTATTGCATTGCATTGTGCTTTAAAAATTTATGTAACGCCTCCCGAGTGCACACTGATCAGAGGCGCAAAACATAAGGCTGCCCAATTTTGGCAGCAATTCCTCCACTGAAACAGTAGAGTAACTTTGCTAAGAGGACAGCTTAAAATGCTGAAATTGCAATGCGGAAATCGCAAAAATTTCTTATGGGGAGGGGCACATTCCCTCCCCATACCATGTCCCTTCTCGGCGCTACACATGCTTCGGCGATCGTCTGCTGGATGCTCGTTTGTCCTCTCCAAACAAACCTTCATTCCCACACTACATAGAGGAGGGCATGCGCTAGATTGCATTATATTGGTGCGCTGACAAAACGGCGCAGGACAAAACAGCGCCGACATAACGGCGCCGACAAAACGGCGCGGTAACAAAACGGCGTGGTACCAAAACAGCGCCGACATAACGGCGCAAACTGAACTAAAAAAACAATGGTTTTTAGTAGTTTAATTGCAGAAGCAGCAAAAATATATTCTAAATATCAATCCAACTATTGTTTAAATTACTATTATTTTTCATAAATCTAGCTCCAATTTAAGCCAGAATATTTTCTTCAATCCAGCTTCCATTTAAGCAAGAATATTTTCTTCAATCCAGCTTCCATTTAAGCAAGATTATTTTCTTCAATCCAGCTTCAATTTAAGCTAAATTTTTTCCATCAATCCAAATTCTATTTAAGGAAAAATGATTTTGTATCAATCCGACTTCTATTTTAAACGCATAGATGTATTCTGACTTGGGTGTGCCCCTATAGTTGCCGGAATCCAGAGCGATATCTCATAATCTTGAATTCGTAGTGAGTTTGCTCTTGAATAAGCAAACAATCACTAGACGGGTATCATAATCTTTGTACTGCGCCGTATTGTCGGCGCCGTTTTGTCGGGGTACTTTGAATTGCGCCGTTCTGTCGGCGCCGTTCTGTCGGCGCCGTTATGTCGGCGCCGTTTTGTCCTGCGCCGTTTTGTTACGGCGCCATTATATTGCATACATAGAGGTCCAGACAAGGGTGGGGAAAGAAAATGGATTGCGCCCGGTTGCTTAGGGGGGATAGAAGCCCCTGACCGGAGTAGAACTGAAACAAGGGGTAAAACGGAAATACCTTATAGTGATCATTTAACAAAGATGTTAGTTAACTCATTTTTAAGTCATTAAACAATCTAACTTAATCATATAATAGCGCCGATATCCTCATCATCCATCATCATTTGTATTTGTTTGTATGCGTACTTATTATAGCGTATCATCAACAACAACAACGTCATCATGATCATCATCATCAACAACATCATCATCAACAACAACAAAGTCGTCATCATGATCATCATCGTCATCATCAACGTTGTCGTCGTCGTCATCATCATCATCATCATCATCATCATCATCATTTTGCAAAGACACATCAATCGATGCTAACTCCCAATTCAAATGCTGAAGCCAAGAAAACCTCAAAACAGACGGAAGAAAACAAGAAGTCAGACGACCGTGGGCACGTGGGAAAGCAAGTTAAGAGATCTCGAGAGATCAAACTAAAGTTCAAACATTGATCGATAGAAGGATGATCAGAACAAGCAAAATAGAATGATAGCAAACAAAAGCAGAAGCATTAATTCCTCTGAATCTTCAAGACTACTTAGCCTACTAAGATATTCTACATATAGGCTTGGTTTTAATAACTTACAGCTGTTGACAGGTGTCGCTAGTCAATCTTTTCACGAGAAGCTCCATCTGTCGACGAATGTAGAATCTTCTTCATGTAGAATCTTCATCATGTAGAATCTTCATCATGTAGAATCTTCTTCATGTAGAATCTTCATCATGTAGAATCTTCTTCATGTAGAATCTTCTTCATGTAGAATCTTCATCATGTAGAATCTTCTTCATGTAGAATCTTCATCATGTAGAATCTTCTTCATGTAGAATCTTCTTCATGTAGAATCTTCTTCATGTAGAATCTTCATCATGTAGAATCTTCATCATGTAGAATCTTCTTCATGTAGAATCTTCATCATGTAGAATCTTCTTCATGTAGAATCTTCTTCATGTAGAATCTTCTTCATGTAGAATCTTCTTCATGTAGAACCTTCTTCATGTAGAATCTTAATTCTTCATGTAGAATCTTCATCATGTAGAATCCTCTTCATGTAGAATCTTCTTCATGTAGAACCTTCTTCATGTAGAATCTTCTTCATGTAGAATCTTCACCATGCAGAATCTTCTTCATGTAGAATCTTCATCATGTAGAATCTTCTTCATGTAGAACCTTCTTCATGTAGAATCTTCTTCATGTAGAACCTTCTTCATGTAGAATCTTCTTCATGTAGAACCTTCATGTACAATCTTCTTCATGTACAATCTTCTTCATGTACAATCTTCTTCATGTACAATCTTCTTCATGTACAATCTTCTTCATGTACAATCTTCTTCATGTACAATCTTCTTCATGTATAATCTTCTTCGTGTACAATCTTCTTCGTGTACAATCTTCTTCATGTACAATCTTCTTCATGTAGAATCTTGGCGACGATAGTGAACGGCAGCAGCATCCCATGCAACTACACAATTCAACAGAGAAGTTTAGCATAGCTATAGATGGGGAATCATGAAATGTAACAAGACAATATTATGAGTTAACTTTGTTAAATGATCACTGTATTTCCGTTTTAGGGATGTTTTCCCCCCCATAAGAACCTTCCAGATTATTCTCACTCTACTCTAGTGTTGCAACTATAGCATAGTTGTAACTCCGCCACTGCTCTTTCTTTGTCAGCGCCCGTACCAAGCGTGGAGAAAGGAGGAGGGCGACACTAATCGTCTTTGATACGACTTCGTTGTTGACCAGATGTCGTTCCAGTCGCAAGAATCTCCACCTTCCGATTCAAGACAATTCGCCTGACTATCCTTGCTATCCCCGAAGACAGATGAGTCGGATGACCTTGAAAAGAAATGTTTCAGCGACTGCTTCATCGACAATGAAAAGCAACAGACATAATCATAATATAGGCAGATCAACAAGGCTTAGTTACAACCAGGGCTGAAAGTGGTTTGGAAAAGTTGCCGGGTCTGGAACTTTCGCGAGATTTTTGGCTGAGTGAAGCCGAAAAAATTTCCATCTTTTGCCGGCCAAAAATTCTGACGACATTTTTTTAGTCATCCGACCGAAATGTCGATGAAAAAGTCCTTTTTTTCTCTGCCAGAAAAGTTGATGACCATTTTTTAGTCTGATTTTTGGTAAACAAGCGACCCGGCTGAGACCCGGCAACAGCGGGTCTCGAAAATCGATTCACTTTCAGCCCTGGTTACAAGTTTACAACACCGGTATTTTACCAGTTAGACCTATACTAGGCTACATCATTCTAGAAAAATCGCTATTAGGAATATATACATCTGCGTAAAAACTTTTCCGATGTTCTTGCTCTTGTTTTCCAGTTTCAAAGATATAATACTGTAATCATCGACAGTTTTCGTTGCAAATTCAACTTTGTTGTGCCACCGCATAGTAGGCCTATGCAATAAGTTCACTGTATTCGTCCTAAGATATTTACCCCTATATATGTCTATTGCCTTGTTTAAAAAGGTTTCTTATACCGAAATTTAAAAAGACAAGAGCTACAACGTCCATGAAAAGCCACGACGAGGCATTCTAATTATCTGCGGAGTCTACCTTGTCTATACCGGTAGTTCTTATCCATGACGTCATAATGCGCTTCCTTCTTCAATGTATACAATGACGTACATGTATGTAATGATATCAACATATATAACACATGACGTCAAGTTAGATTTCTGTTGAGGGTCTGTAGTGTAGGCTATTCATGGGCAAAATGTGACTAGCCTTATTAACATATTTTGTTTTACATTACTCTCATGTATAATAGTCTTATTACTATTTTATTACTACATCTATATAAATAAAGAGAAGATTCTGTCTGTCTGTCTGTCTGTCTGTCTGTCTGTCTGTCTGTCTGTCTGTCTGTCTGTCTGTCTGTCTGTCTGTCTGTCTGTCTGTCTGTCTGTCTGTCTGTCTGTCTGTCTGTCTGTCTGTCTGTCTGTCTGTCTGACCGGGATGCATTTCCACAGTTTTTGAGCTTTTCACTCCAAACCTTCACTACTGTGTAGGTCTCGGCATGAGACACCCCAACGAGTGGTTGGCGATTCTTTACCACCATGGGGGCCATTGTGAGGGGCGAAACCCCCAATTTTTTCACCTTTTTTAGCAATTCCTCTGAAACTTTGTACCTAGACAGAGGGCCATCAGAACCACCTGGTGGAGTGGTTGGCGAATCTCTACCACCATGGGGGCCACCGTGGGGGTTGCGAAAACCCTAATTTTCGCTATAAATTTCCATTCCCTTGCCATAGTTTTACAGTTAGACAGATTTTTACGCGGGCCACCTCGCCTCTACTCAGCCCCCACCTCGGCCCGCAGGGGCAGGGCGGGCATGGGTGGGGGTGGAGGGGGGGCGTGGGGGCGGTGGGGGAGACAATTTTCCCGAAAACCGAAATTTCACGGGTGGCGTACCGGTCGAGGTCAGAGTGTGGTGTGGTGGGTGGTGGGTAGGGTGGAATGGGGTGGGGGTGGGGGATGGTGATGGGGGGAATTTTCCGAATGCACAAATTTCACGGGTGACGTACCTGTGGAGGTCGGAGTGTGGTGTGGTGGGGTTGGGTGTGAGAGGGGTGGGTGGGGAGTGGGGTTGAGTGGGTTGGAGTTGGGGTTGGGGAGAAGGTGGGGAGGGGTGTGGGTATGGGGGGCTGGCGGTGGGGTGGGGGAATTTTTCCGAAAACCCAAATTTCACGGGTGGCGTAACGGTGGAGGTCGGTGTGTGGTGGGGTGTTGTGGGGTGGGGTTGTGAGGCGGTGGAGTGTGGTGCGGTTGTGGCCGGGAGCGGGTCGTATCCTAAATTTCTCGGGCAACGCCGGGTAGCTTATAAGCATTCTCTAGGGCCTCTAGGCGATTTCGTATCATAGGCGCCGTATCATTCGGACTTGACCCGCTGCCTATCGATTTTGTTTTGATTGAGCGCCTGTGAATAAGCTGGTTCCCGCGACTTGGCTTTTGTGGGCGCTGTAGAAGTTTCGAGATTACGATTACGATTACGATTACGATTCGTTGGTTCCAAATTAATGAATATTCACGAGTGCGACGTAGGCACTTTTGGTCCTAGCGAAGCGTACAGGCAATGTTTCAATCACAGGCAATGATGTACAAGAGTGACCATCCCTTTCTGAAGTGTCAACATGTGCGTGTCGGAACGCTATAACGATTTTCGACGAATTATTCTGATATAAAAGTTCCTCGTTTGGCAATTTCACTTTCTCACAAATGACTTCATACATGGACGAACGTCTTCCGCAGGTAATATCTCACTTTAACCTAAATTTCTACCATCGCAGACCTAGGTGTCGTTGGCGTAGGGTAACATTTTGGCGTCGTGAGGATCGGATAGCATTGGTTTAAGGGTTAGTGTCGTCATTACATTCTTAAGGTTTGGCGTCGTGAGGGTCGGTTAGGGTTAGTCTTAGGGTTAGTTTCGTCATTAGATTCCTGTTTGGCGTCGTCACGTTTGGTTAGGGTTAGTGCAGCTCGTGATGAATGAATATTCACGAGCTGCACTCCTTCTTCTTTTCCGGAAGGAAAAGAAGAAGGAGTGCAGCTCGTGAATATTCATTACTTTAAAACCGGCCAATGCAAACGGCGCGTGCTGTAATCGCCTAGAGAATGCTTATATGCCGCCGAGTACCCCAGCTAGTATATATATGTGTGTGTGTGTGTGTGTGTGTGTGTGTGTGTGTGTGTGTGTGTGTGTGTGTGTGTGTGTGTGTGTGTGTGTGTGTGTGTGTGTGTGTGTGTGTGTGTGTGTGTGTGTGTGTGTGTGTGTGTGTGTGTGTGTGTGTGTGTGTGTGTGTGTGTGTGTGTGTGTGTGTGTGTGTGTGTGTGTGTGTGTGTGTGTGTGTGTGTGTGTGTGTGTGTGTGTGTGTGTGTGTGTGTGTGTGTGTGATTGCATTATTTGTCGATGTCCCATTAATTTTGTGCGTTCTCAAATGAAGTAATAGACTTTACTTACTTACTTAGTTACTTAGTTACTTACTTACTTGCTTGCTTGCTTACCATTGCCATCTTAGACACCGTGCGGCGCGGTGGTGTAGTGGTGGCGTCGTTGCTTTGAAGCCGGAAGGTTCGAGGTTCGAATCCACCTCAAGTTGCTGCGTAGGACCTTGGGCAAGTCCTTCACTCGCAATTGCTCGGCGCTTCGGCGTGAAACTCCGATGCAGTGTTCGCTCTGCAGTCGGGAGCGCCTCTGAGTAGAGAGCTTGAAGGGGCGTTATAGCAAGTGCGCATTCAAGCAAACAAACAAACTGTAATAATTATCCTTATAGAAGGTCTTTTACGGTTTCGAAAATGACGTCTTAATGCTGCCATGGATGCGCTCTTTAGGCCAAAGATTTTTAACAGGGAGGAACATGTTGCAGCTAAAAGATATATTGGCTGGGTGCAGTGATGTCAAGAAGAAAAATAGTTAGCTAATAGTTATTATCTGGGACTAATATCAAAAGGAAAAGCGAAGCCGTCAGCCAATCATAGATCGTCTTTCGCATCAGCCAATCAGAGATCGTCTTTCGCATCAGCCAATCAGAGATCGTCTTTCTGATACGTCACAGATGATGCACGTCACGTCTATCCGGCGCTCAGCGGATAATTAAAATCTTTGTTTACTGTTTAGTCTCGCGGTTACAGTGATCGGACGGGAAAGATCTATGGAATGGGCGTAACTGATACATGTAGCCCGGATATTTTTTTAGGACGACCTTTCGACTCTTTTGGTATTTCTAAACAAATTTCTGAGAAACACAGACCAATTCCGGTTGCATATTCGCTGATGACCTTTTTTACATGCGATGCCAAAATTAATTATTAGGCCTATTATAGAAGTAACGCCAAAATGTTACATAGCCTACATAAATTTAACAATTTGGGGGAATGTTACATGCAGCGCTTTTTCTGGGCTTTTTGACGCGCACGCAAAAGGTCCCTGAGATGTCGGACCCGTTTAGAGACTAATTTTACTCTCTATCTTTCATGTCTGCATCTTACTTCCACCATAGCCTACTAAATTTTCATCCATTAATTTCATGTTTAACCAAACTTCCTTATTCGTTAAATTTGTTTTGGTTAGGCGCCTGTGAATAAGCAGGTTCCCGCGACTTGGCTTTGTGGGCGCTGTAGAAATTTCGACTTTACGATTACGATTACGATTGTTTGTTTGTTTGTATATGCACTTGTTATAGCGCCCCTTCAAGCTCTCTCTACTCAGAGGCGCTCCCGAATGCAGAGCGGACACTGCATCGGAGTTTCACGCCGAAGCGCTGAGCAATTGTGAGTGAAGGACTTGCCCAGGGTCCTTACGCGGCGGCTTGAGGTGGATTCGAACCTCGAACCTTCCGGCTTCAAGGCAACGACGCCACCACGATTAAAAGCTCAACAGCCGAAACATTTTCAAAAATGGCTTTAAATGCTTTTAAATATCTAGATGAGCTATAGCCTTCAGATACTCATACGCACAGCTCCTCGTCGAGACAGCGGATGGTAAAGGCGCTACATATTTGCGTTTGCTAAGGTTGAGCCTTCCATTTGGAATGACCCTTCTCCTCCCGCACTGCGGACTATAAACTAATGATTCGTTTTTCCTTAGCAGTCTGAGGATCCTGGGTGGCCGAGTGGGTTGTAGCCCGCTCGCCGCGCCGGCGACGCGGGTTCGATTCCCCGGTCGGATCTTTACATACTGCGGGTTGCTCGGTCGCAATATAAACGTGGAGTCGACGCTGATATCATCTTCGTAATGGAAAAGAGTCGTTAAACCCATACATTTCATTTTTTTCCTTAGCAGTCTCTCGTTCTTTAAAAACATTTCCTTTCCCCTCGGCATTTTTCGTGCTGAGAACGCCTCTGAATAGTCGTACTGCACGAGGCGCTATATAAATGTATAAACACAATACAGTATACATTAAATGGCTTGGTATACACGAACAATTAAAATACCAAGTTCTGTTGCCGGTGCCTAAAATGACACGAATACAATAATTATTATATCTGTTATACATTACGAATGGCTTCTTTGTCAATTCGATGTTTGCTCGTCATTCTGCTAGGCCGACGCCATCTTTGTCGTGGGCCGACGCCATCTTTGTCGTAGGCCGACGCCATCTTTGTCGTAGACCGACGCCATCTTTGTCGTAGACCGACGCCATCTTTGTCGTAGACCGACGCCATCTTTGTCGTAGGCCGACGCCATCTTTGTCGTAGACCGACGCCATCTTTGTCGTAGGCCGACGCCATCTTTGTCGTAGGTCGACGCCATCTTTGTCGTGGGCCGACGCCATCTTTGTCGTAGACCGACGCCATCTTTGTCGTAGGCCGACGCCATCTTTGTCGTAGGCCGACGCCATCTTTGTCGTAGGTCGACGCCATCTTTGTCGTGGGCCGACGCCATCTTTGTCGTAGGTCAACGCCATCTTTGTCGTAGACCGACGCCATCTTTGTCGTAGACCGACGCCATCTTTGTCGTAGACCGACGCCATCTTTGTCGTAGACCGACGCCATCTTTGTCGTAGACCGACGCCATCTTTGTCGTAGACCGACGCCATCTTTGTCGTAGACCGACGCCATCTTTGTCGTAGGCCGACGCCATCTTTGTCGTAGGCCGACGCCATCTTTGTCGTAGGCCGACGCCATCTTTGTCGTAGGTCGACGCCATCTTTGTCGTGGGCCGACGCCATCTTTGTCGTAGGCCGACGCCATCTTTGTCGTAGACCGACGCCATCTTTGTCGTAGACCGACGTACGCCATCTCTGTCGTAGGCCGACGCCATCTCTGTCGTAGGCCGACGCCATCTTTGTCGTAGGTCGACGCCATCTTTGTCGTAGGCCGACGCCATCTTTGTCGTAGGCCTATCTTGTCGTCTTCTTCGACATAGATATCTCGTCCTCTACTTTGCCGACTCCTTCTCTGTATGCAACCTTCTACAGAAATGAGTCGAATGATAGCGAAACTGATGAGCTAACAATGGAAAATTACGTCATTTTGCGATGATGTCTGTCAACCTCCAATTGACCTTCAAAGTTTTCTTCCTTTTTCTTCAGTGTTCAGTAGCGCAGCCTATGCCTAACCTAGTCACTGTACTTCGGTATCTAAAGCTAGTGTATAAGTTTCTAAAGTTCTTAACTTGTTCAATTACAACAAAGCTCTGTTTCTTGTATTTTCTTCTTCTTTCATAACAACGCAAATAACACAACAATGGATCAACGACGACACACGCTTGAATTCTACGACAGCAACGCAACTATTATTATCTAACTCCACTGTTCTCTAAAACGTCTTCTACTCTCTACTACCAACTCCTTCTTCTACAACTTAACTCACTGTCTAGACGTACACTCTTCCCCTAGCCGCTCTGTCCTTCTATCTGTCCGTCTGTCTGTCTGCCTATCCCTCTCTCTCTCGCGCTCTCCGGCGACGGTCGGCCGAGCCGCGCCAACTTTCCCGCCAGTCTGTCACCTGCAGGCCTAACTGTCTAGACGCTGACCTTGAGTTGGTCTATTCGTACGCCTAAACATTAACTGACCACATAGACTATACAAAATTAGCTCACATTACCTCCCTCCTTTCTTTTAAAGAGAGCTAATTATCTATAAAAATTAGCGAACGTACCTTAACTAAACAATGTAAATAGTCCATAACATAATACATCATAAAATATCTTACACTACAATCTAGACAGACAATCAGCTACTACATTCAGTTTACCTTTCTTATAGTTCAACAGAATGTCAAAATTTTGCAATGATAAAGACCATCTGACTAATTTAGCAGATTTCGACATTGATTCAGTCAAATAAACTAAAGGATTATGGTCTGTAAACACATTGATTTTAGAACCAATAAGAATTTCTTTCAACTTGTTTAAAGCCCATATGATTGCATAGGCTTCCTTCTCAATCGTCGCCCACCTCCTCTGAGTATCTGTCAGCTTCTGACTGATAAATGAAACAGGACGTTCAATCCCTTCCTCGTCCACCTGAGACAGTACAGCTCCCACAGCAAAATCACTGCTATCACAGTACAAATTAAATGGTTTCCCAACCTCAAACATATATAGAATCACATTTGATAAGACAATCTGTTTAAGGGAATCAAAAGATTTCTGATGTGCATCAGTCCAAACAATGTTATCAGGTACTTTCTTGCTGGTCAAGTCTGTCAATGGTTTAGCAATTTCAGCAAAATTACAAATAAACTGTCTGTAAAATCCAAAAAATCCTAAGACTTGCTTCACTTCCTTCCTGGTTTCAGGTTTCTTCAAATTAATTAAACTGTCAATCCTGTCTGGATTCATCATCTTCTTCCCTGATCCTATGAGGTGACCGATGAACTTCACCTCACTCTTACCAAACACACATTTCTTCAAGTTCAATGTTACATTATGCAGTCTTATTTGTTTCAAAAATAATTCCAAATGTCTTAAATGAATGTCCCAATCATTAGAATGCACTGCAATGTCATCAACATAAGGTTCAGTAAAATCATGAATCGGTTGCAAGATCATATTTATCGCTTTTACAAAAGTCCGTCCAGAGTTAATCATTCCAAACGGAACACGCGTAAATTCATACAGTCCATTATGTGTAACAAACGCAGTCTTCCATTGGTCACTCTTTTTCACAGGACAAGTCCAATATGCACTGCGACAGTCCAGAACAGAAATGAACTTGGATT
The DNA here is from genome assembly GCA_949752735.1 of Lumbricus terrestris. Taxonomy (NCBI): domain Eukaryota; kingdom Metazoa; phylum Annelida; class Clitellata; order Crassiclitellata; family Lumbricidae; genus Lumbricus; species Lumbricus terrestris. Next base: position 9,303,564 of record OX457052.1, read on the forward strand.
TTCCAACTTTGCTCAAGACATCGTTGACGATTGGCATAGGATATCTGCAGTTTTCAGTAAAAGAGTTAATGTACCTGTAGTCACAAGCCAATCTCAAGGATCCATTCTTCTTTTTGACAATGACAAGTGGACTTGCCATTCTGCTTGACGATGGTTGAATGATGTTTTCTTTCAGCATTTCTTGTATTTGTTTTTCCACTTCTGCTCGGTATATTAGTGGTATTCGATATGCCACGAATTCTTTTTCTCGAAAGTCTGGTCTCAGCACCACTTCGTGTTCTGCTAATGTACATAGTCCAGGTTTGTCTGAAAATCTGTCTGCATATCGATTCAGTACATCAAGTAATTGTTTCTGCTGTTCGCTGGTCAGATGTCCAATTTGTTCGTAATCCAATTGAAGTGACTTCTGTTTTGTCTCTGAATAGTCTTCCTTCAGCGGTATTTCTACCACTGATCCAAATTCGTCATCCTCTTCCACGATCAGACCACAAGACAATGTTCTCGTAATGAACTTCCTCATCTTGTTAGCATGAATAATCCGTCGACCGTTTTCGTTCATGTCCACCAGATACGAATATTTGGATCTTCTTTGCAGGACCGTGCATGGACCATGCCATCGGGAGATCAATTTATTGGTTGACGTTGGATACAACACGATGACGTTCTCTCCTGGCTCGAATTCTTTATCTTTTGCTCTTTTGTTGTATTGACTGGCGTACTGTTTTTGCTTTTCTTCAGCACAGCTCTCGGCGAATGTCAAGGCCTTTTCCATGTCTGCTCTTAAATTCTTCAGGTACTTTGCCGGTTGCACTCCAATGTTCGGTGGTAGATTTATTTCTTTGGTCCAGCTTTCTTTAAGGATGGTGAGTGGCCCTCTCGGCAACTTTCCATAGACCAGCAAATACGGTGCCACTCCTGTAGTTGCATTAGGCACTTCTCTCAATGCCCAGACTGTAAATGGAATAATTTTATGCCACTGTCTCGGATTTTCCACAACGACATGATGAATCATTTTCTTGAACGTTTGATTCCATCTCTCCACCAATCCTGCCGCTTCTGGATGTCCTGGCGAATCGAATCGAGGACAACACCCCATCAGTTTCAGAAATTCTCTTGTTAGACTGGCTGTGAAATTCGTCCCTCTATCGCTCGTTATCACTGACGGAACTCCCACATCCATGAACAGTTTCATCAAAGCTTCGCATACAGCCTTAGCGGTCAATGACTTCATCAAGAATATTGTCGGCCATCTTGTACATGAGTCCACGATGCACAAACAATACTTATGCCCTGCTGCTGAAGTCGGTTCGATTGGTCCTACGACGTCCATGGTCATTCTTCTGAACGGTACATCCTCTCTTGGTATTGGTGTAATCGGCACTCGATCCATCACCAAACTTCGTGCTTTCAACTGACACTTCTCACAGGACTTGCAGAACTTCACCACATCTCTACGCATTCTTGGCCACACAAAGGACAACTTGATACGTTCCCTTGTTTTCTCTTCTCCCAAGTGTCCGCCAAATACTGACTCATGTGCCAATTCCATCACCTGAATTCTTCTTTCCTTCGGCAACACCAACTGATATACCAACTGGTCCAACATTTGATGCTTCTTATACATCAACCCATTCACCACACTAAACTCTGATCCTTTGTCTTCAGCTATCTTCCACCACGACCTCAGTGACTCGTCATTTCTCTGCTGCTCTTCAAATTTCTTTGCGTCTGCCAATTGTCTTTCATCACTCGTATTCTCGGCAAACAAATCCCTCATACTCGTGTCTATTTCACCATCACTCTCAGAATCATCATCATTATCACGTTCACATGCAACCATCTCTTCTTCAATTTCATTGTTTCCAGATGTTATTCCTTCTTCTTCTTCTTGAACGCTTTGTTCATCATCGCTTTCTGTGTCCTCATCTAGCAAACTTTCATTTGACTTTTCCTCTTCTCCTTCTTCCACTTCTCTTCTCCGACTCTGTGCTCTTGTAGTCACATTCGCTTGCAATTCTCCTTGTAATACACTCACTGGTGGAACCTCTTTCAGTTCTGCGATTATCTCTGGATGCAGCAAGAACTTTTCTTTGTTATCTTTGCACAAGACTGCCGGAATGCTGGCACACACCAAGGTTAAATATGGCGCGATATTTACTCCCTTGTCTTTCAAATCTCCTCCTTCGTTATGACAACTCATCCGCACTTCGATTTTCACCAACTTAGCTGGAATGGGTTCTCCAGCCACACATTGCAAATGTACTCTGCCAATTTCTTCCACTGTCGCTCCTTTCAACAATTCCTCATTGATTACTGGAATCTCAGTACCAGAGTCGATCAGCGCTCTGACTTGCACGGGATGACAACTGTCATCATTTCCACGTATCTCTACATTGACATGCTGTAGTAAAGACTTCTTCGTACGTTGACATTCATCTTTGCTTTCTGTTTCTCGACCAGTATCTTTAATTGGAGCAGAATTTACTATTTCTCTCTGTATAGCAAATTGAGGCGTGCACTTCATCACTGACTTCACTTCCGTTTCGCGGTTGTCTTGTTCTTCAGACTGATTCGGTGCATTCCTTACTTGTATCTGATTTACTCTGAGATTTTCTGCACTTCGAGTAAATCTATTTCTCAGATTTGTCATTCTGGGTGGTGCTTTGCAATCCTTTATCAGATGTCGGTCTGACTGACAATTATGGCAACGTTTCTTAACAATCCCTCTCTGTTCAGTGCTCTCCCGCCTGTAATTGTACGCTGCATTGTTTTCTCTTTGGCGTCCCATCACTGGAATTCGACTGTACATTTGTCTATCACCCGTTGCTTCTCTTCTATCTTGACCAAACTGTCTTCCAGGAGCACCATCATTCCTTGCTTCGTTATTTCTGGCTTGGTTTCCTGTTTCTTTGTTATTACTATTCCACCTGGGTTGCTTCGAACTATTTCCCCATGCTTCATATTTCGGTTTGTCTTGAAACATTAGACCAATTCGATTGTTCACGTGTACGTCTGCGAGTTCTGCAACATTACTAGCTTCAAAGCATTCAGTACCCTCTTTTGCTAGTACGAACTGTAGTGGACCCGCTGGTAGACATTCTTTCAATTTATCCGCCACCAACAAATCAAATAACTTCTCGTAGCTTTTGCCCACTCGCCTACTTCTGACATAATAGTTCAACAGATTCTTCAATCTTGCTGTAAACATCGTGTATGTTTCTTCTGCCGTTTTCCTCGCATCTCCAAATCGTGATCGATATTCTCTCGCTGTCAATTTGAATTCTTTCAGTAAATGTTCTTTCACTATGTCGTAATCGTCTAGATCATTAAAAGACAATCGGTTCAATACCGTTCTCGCTCTTGGCGTCATTAGTGGCAACAGCAATTTGACCCAAAACTGCTTTTCCACCGTAAAACTGTTGAATGCATTCTCAACTGTCTCAAAATATAATGGCACCTCCATCATATCATATGGCATCTTAGGTAATACGTGTTTCATTGCATCACCTATCCTTTTAATCTTGGACACCATTGTCTCACTTTCTCTGATCCTGTTTCGTTCTGACTCCTCACGGCTTCTTCTGTCGTCTTCATCTCTTTTCTTGAGTCTATTTTGATCTTCTTCCCTACGCAGTTCTTCTTGTTCTATCTTCTGCTGCAACAATTCTAACTGTCTTCTGCGTTCCTCCTTTTCTATAGCCATTTCTCGGAGCTGAGCTTCCTTAAGAGCGAGTTTCTTTTGTTCTAATTCTACTTGTTCTTCCCTTTCTCTTTCCGCTTTTTCCAAATTTTCTTTCTCCATTTTCAATTCTTCTTGTCGAATCTCTTCGGCTCTTTGTAATTCTGCCAAACGCATGGCTTCTTTGTCTTCCTCACGAATCTTTTGCTCTTCAATCTGTTGTTTTCGTATTTCTTCATCACTTTTCCTTGCCCTCTCGTATTCTATCATCAATTCCATTCTTCTTCGTTCTGCTTCGTCACGATCTTTTTTCAGTTGTTCTAGCTGAAGCTGGAACTGCTGCTTCTGCATCTCAATCTCTTGTTGTCTCATCCTTTCTGCTTGTTCTGCTCTTGCTTTTTCCTCTAGTCGAAGCTTTTCTGTTCGTTCAATCTGCTCTTGTATCCGTTCTTTCTCCTCCTGTCTGATCTTTTCTGCTCTTTCTACTCGTTCTTTCTCTTCTTGTCTCCTTTGTTCTTCTTTCTCTTTCTCTTCTTGTTTCCGTTCTTTCTCTTCTTGCCTACGTTGCTCCTCTTTTTCTTTCTCCTCTTGTCTCCGTTCTTTTTCTTCCTGTCTCCGTTGCTCCTCTTTTTCTTTTTCTTCCTGTCTACGTTTCTCCTCTTTCTCTTTCTCTTCTTGTCTGCGTTGCTCCTCCCTCATCATCATAAATTGCATCAACGCCTCTATAGACATCGGTGGCTGAGGTTTTTCAACTGGTTTCTCCTCAACGCCACCCACTGCACCTTTCTCTTCAGCTTCCTTTTTAAGCCAAACCTCTGCTAATGCTCCCATCAAATTTTCTCTAGACATCTCTTCGACTTCTTCTGCGTCTAGACCCTCTTCAATTAATAACTTTATTAATCGATCAGAAGACATCTTCTTTATACTGGCTTGCTTTTGTTCTGTAAGTTTCTCCATCTTTCTTCTTTACTTCAGTGATTACCGTGAAGAAATCAAGGGAGTGGCTATGAATATCTGTGATTGGCTGACTTTAATTCTTATGGCTCCTTGGGTAAACAAGCAAGTTTTGTATACCTCTCTCTGGCGTTGCGTTGTCGTAATGTCGTTCGTATGCCCGTTGTATCTTCTCACCAGTTGTTCGGATGCTCGGACTGCTTCTCCGGTTGATCAAATGCTCAGTTTCCTTCTCCCGTGTGGTCGGCTCCTCAGATTGATTCGATATTCACCGTCCGTAACTTGGCGTCGAAAACGCTTCGTAAGCAAAATCCACTGAAAATATTCCTCCGATTGAAAATATTCCTCCGATTGAAAATATTCCTCCAACTGAAAATATTCCTCCAATTGAAAATATTCCTCCGATTGAAAATATTCCTCCAATTGAAAATATTCCTCCGATTGAAAATATTCCTACAAATGAGTTCGCTATCCCAACGTCCTTTGCTTGAATTCAGTATCCCACCGCTGCCACCAAAATGTCAACCTCCAATTGACCTTCAAAGTTTTCTTCCTTTTTCTTCAGTGTTCAGTAGCGCAGCCTATGCCTAACCTAGTCACTGTACTTCGGTATCTAAAGCTAGTGTATAAGTTTCTAAAGTTCTTAACTTGTTCAATTACAACAAAGCTCTGTTTCTTGTATTTTCTTCTTCTTTCATAACAACGCAAATAACACAACAATGGATCAACGACGACACACGCTTGAATTCTACGACAGCAACGCAACTATTATTATCTAACTCCACTGTTCTCTAAAACGTCTTCTACTCTCTACTACCAACTCCTTCTTCTACAACTTAACTCACTGTCTAGACGTACACTCTTCCCCTAGCCGCTCTGTCCTTCTATCTGTCCGTCTGTCTGTCTGCCTATCCCTCTCTCTCTCGCGCTCTCCGGCGACGGTCGGCCGAGCCGCGCCAACTTTCCCGCCAGTCTGTCACCTGCAGGCCTAACTGTCTAGACGCTGACCTTGAGTTGGTCTATTCGTACGCCTAAACATTAACTGACCACATAGACTATACAAAATTAGCTCACAATGTCATAATGATTCGGTAGTTGTGACATCAAGCGACATCGTTGACAATCGCATCGAGTGTAGTAAGTATTCGTAGCAACTTTAGAGTCACTGCTCAAAGTATAGATAAACTGCGAATTATTATAATTACGTCTTATATAGACTAAAGATTTTCAGAGGGAAAATCTTTTGGTCTCACATCAAATTAAATCGCAAAAATTTTATGGAGTACATCATATTTAAAGTATGCCCAAAATACACAGGGCTGTAATCGAAGATATATGCAGGAAGGATAATTATAGCCTGCAGCATTGCTGTCCAACCTGCGGCCCGCGGGCCGCAATCTGATTTTAATTGGTCCACCTAAGCTAGTTAAATTATTTCAAACTAGCTGGGGTACCCGGCGTTGCCCGGGAAATTTAGGATTCGACCCGCTCCCGGCCTCAACCCCACTACGCCACACCACGCCCCACCCCTTCAACCCCCACCCCACACCACCCCACAGCACTCCGACCTCCACCGGTACGCCACCCGTGAAATTAGGGTTTTCGGGAAAAATTCCCCTCTGACCCCCACCCCTTTCAATCCCACCCAGCCCTCCCCCACCCCCACCCTCTCCCCACCCCACCACACCGACCCACCCCTACCTTCGCCTCCCCACCCCACCATTTCCCACCCCACAACGCCCCGCCGCACTCCAACCTCCACAGGAACGCCACCCGTGAAATTAGGGTTTTCGGGAAAAATTCCTCCTCACCCCACCCCCTCAACCAGTGGCGGAGTTATTTTCAAGTGATTTTGGGGGCTTGGGGTGACTTCTAGAGCGCCGCCAGAAAATCGTGAGTAATGGACTGGACACCCAAGAGTACACCGTATTTGAGGAGCAGCTCGGAAATAAAATATTCTGGCGGCGCAAAGTCTTCCTAAAATGTCATAATTTATATAGTAGAATGCTGCAATCCTGCCTGATTCCAATGCAATGAAATTCGAACGCTGGACGGTTTTAGGGTGATTTTCGGAGTTTGGGGTGACTTTTAGAAATCGTGAGTAGATCTAATGGGGCTGGATACCCAAGAGTAAGAGTCTATAGGTTTGTTTGAGTTTCAGTAAATGCGCGACGTATCATAATAAATTATAATAAATTATAATAAATTAATTATAATTTAGTGTAATTTATTATAATAAATTATAATAAATTATAATAAATTATAATAAATTATAATAAATTATAATTTATTATAATAAATTTTAAAAAATTCTTTACTGATAAAATCGTCATGCGTGTTGCGTAATGATGCTATAATGTATTTTAGATGTGCTTGATACACACGGACCAATTAAAAAATGATTGATTGATTGATTGACAGATGCAGATCATGATAATCGATGAATCGAATCGAATGCTTCTGCTTTTGCATTTTCTCTTTCTCTTCCACTAGTTCTTTTTGTCTAACGGTTTCCTCTATTTATCTTTCCATCGATCAATGTTTGAACTTTTGTCTGGTCTCTATCAACTTGCTTTCTAACGATCGTCTCATGACTTCTTGTTTCCTTCGGTCTGTTCAAGTTTTCTTGACTTCTGCATTTGGATTTGGATTAGGAGTTTAGGCAGTGATTCGAATGGAAGCGAGCATCGGTTGATCAGTGGCGGCGCCAGGATTTCAGTTTGGGGGGGGGGGGGTGGCTGAAGCCTCTCTCAAAATTAATCCGCCAAAATTTCTGAGACTTTTTAGTCATCCGGCCGAAATCTCATGGAAATTTTCCATTTTCATCCCTCAACATTTCTGATGACATTTTTTAGTCATTCCTCCGACCGAAATCTCATGCTTGTGTTTCAATTTTGGAGAGCTTATCGTGGTAATAGGCCCTATATCACTTTTACATGTCAAAAACCGGATGGACCTTTTCTAGGAGGAGGGCTTGGCACCGGGTTACCTTTTATAGTGGACTTAGCCCCTAGCCCCCTTAGCGCTTCCATTGCAATTGATGTCTTTGTAAGTGATGAGGACATCGGCGCTTTATGCCTATTATTATTAAAGTTCAGTGGGTTAAAATTTAATTTGTGTGATTGAAATTATTTGGTTTAGGTATATCTCGGTGTTGCCCCAAGGCCATAATTATTTAAGTCGGTGTTTTGTGTTTGAACACCCACTCCCCCAATGAAATAATGTAAAAATGAATTAACTATCACACGATGTAAAAACTATAGAAAATATATATAAGATGGAATTTAATTTTGAAGCTATTAGGCTTATTTCTATGTGAAATTTTACAGTACACCGTGGTTCGATAAAAAGTAAGCCAAATTGTTTTTCATATTATCTCTAATGCTTGATGATCAATCATACTAAAATTTTCCCAATATTTAGCGAAGTGAACCAAGAGTATGATTCCAACATGTCATGTTATAAATTCAGTCCCGTTGATGGATAGGGCCTCAACCTTAGAATGCCCTGGAGCCGCCGGATAGGTTGTTACAGTTACGCTACTGGTGTCGCACCGTTTTAAAGGCGAATCACAATTGTAAAACCCCAGCTAAATTATTCAAACGCAAGCGCCGCTTAAAAGCAAAGCGCAGGTTATCAGCTTATTCACCATCGTAAACTGTAGGCTACAACTAGAATTTTAAAGCAGTCAAGATACAGTTGTAAAACTGTATTAGGCCTACTTGTCACTGCTTTATCTGCTAGGAATCACAGCCAACGGTGAGTCTCTAAAGAGATGGGAATATAAATTGATGCAAAGTTGTTCTCGGAAGGTCTTTATGCCATGGCACAAAAGCTGCGTCCGGGAATATTATGGGCTTGGGAACTTAATTATTGCAAGGCGTGCACCCACGGCGATTGGCGCCTGATCCAGAAACCGCCGTTTCTTCACAGTTGAATAATTCATGTGTTATATCTGCCACCCGATTCAATGTCAACCTTTCCATTTAAACGTCTTGATTTCCTCGCGTTTCTATTCCAGCCTTGCACCAAACAAACCCGTTTATTACACACGCTCTAATGGAAACCCCTTTATTACATGCATGCACATTACACACGCTCTAAAAAAACACGTTTATTACACACGCTGTACTGGAAACTCGTTTATTACACGCGCTGTAATGGAATCGAACACGTAACGTTGGATGCGGTGATGTAAGAAAACTTGCGATTCGTTAAATTTTTATCAGCTGTGGCTTCTTGAGAGTCCGTAAAAAGACGATCGGTCTGCAGCTTTTGTGAAGACGCAGCGGTTGAACAAGTAGTCTATTATTATAGTCCTACTTCTAAACGAGTCTCACGTCGTCGTTAAGTATCTCAGACGGTCGTAATCTGTCGGTATAATAGAACCATTTAAAACTGGGGAAGTCTTACGAAATCGCCCTAGCTCGCTCGACCCTTATTATTTTAATCCCTATATATATACATATATATTTTTCTACTTGCATGCATACAGTCCTTATATATATACATATATATATGTATATATATAGGACTGTATGCATGCAAGTAGAAAAACACCAAAGCAGATACGCAGGCAGGGAGGTAGGCAGGCAGGTAGGCAGACTGACCTACAGAAAACGAACAGCAAGGAAACACATACACGCAGACAGAGGCAGAGACAGACGAAGATTTAGATGGAGAAGATTTAGATGGAGAAGAGCGGCAGATGGAAAAATGGGTGGAAAGAATGTTGGAGTGAGAGACGAAAGTCAGAGAGATACAGAGGCTGACAGAGGGAGAGACAATAGGAGAGAAGAACAGGAGGGAAGGTTGAAATGAGAAGGGAACGAAGGGAACGTTTAGACAGAGAGAGAAACAGAGACAGAGACGGACAGAGACAGAGACAGACAAAGAGAGCAAGAGAGAGAGAGTTAGAGAGAGAGAGAGAGAGAGAGAGAGAGAGAGAGAGAGAGAGAGAGAGAGAGAGAGAGAGAGAGAGAGAGAGAGAGAGAGAGAGAGAGAGAGAGAGAGACTCAGCCTCTGAGAGAGAGAGAGAGAGAGAGAGAGAGAGAGAGAGAGAGAGAGAGAGAGAGAGGCAGAGACAGCGACAGAGACAGACAGAGACAGACAGAGACAGACAGAGACATAGAAAGAGCAAGAGACAGAGAAAAACAGAGACAGAGACAAACAGGCAGCCAGACAGACAGACAGAGACAGAGAAACAGATAACAACAGCAAAACAAGGCAACAGGAGACGCGTGTAATCAAGTGCATAGGAAACAGAAAAGATTTCGGTCACGAGGCAAATTCGTCCGGCGGGATTACCACGGAACCAGCGGACCATGGCAGATAACAAATCTGACATCTTGAGTACAATCTCAGACGAAGTTAGATGGTCTAGAGACGGTTTCTTGGTCTCGAGAGAGATTTCTGATGTCTCGGCTTCGGTCTTGAAACCCGGGTGAGAATTTCCGGGGTTGCTGGGGGTTTCAACCCCCAGTCTTTCTTAGAGCCACATGGTAATGTTTTTCACACCCCAATTCCCAGTTTATCATAGTCCAATCCCCAGTTATTTTTTCAGAATTCTCACACTGCTTGAAAACTACTGACTCGGTCTCTGCCTTGCATGGGCGGAGACTTAGGGGGACAGGGGTACGGTCCCCTCAATGGATGTGGTGGGGGGGACGGCCCATGCATTTGTCCCCCCCCCCCCCCCCAATCTGTAATCGCTAAGTGTTAGGTCATCATGTACACACTTACACACTTCACGAAACGCGCGGTGAACAACAAACGACGAGACGAGATGATGACTAAAAAAAGGTAATCAACTTCTTTGGCAGCGAATTCATATGATTTTCCTTCGACTTTCGGGCGGATAACTAAAAAAAGAAGAAAAAAGGTCGTCAGAAATTTTTACCGGCATTAGATGAAAAATGTTCGTCGGCGTTTCAGCCGTTCGTTCGCCCAAAATCTTCGGCCGCCTGTTCGTCCCCCGCAAGTCTCCGCCCATGCGTGCTGCTTTGATCTCGCGGTCATTTCTTGACGTTTTGAAAATTGTCGTGAAAGGAAAGTCTTGTTCTCCTGCAGAGGCGATCTCTGTAGATCTCGCGCAGGCTGTCTTGAGCTCTGACATTCCGGTGCTACAAAATTGTCCTGTGTCGATGTGATAACTAGAATGGAAGACGTACTAAGCACCAGGGAAATTTGCAAGACCGGTCTTCCTTGTTTTCACTAACTTAACAGCTATTGAAACTTTACATCCGATATTTCATATCTCCATTTTGTCGCCACTGATGCAGTAAAATTGATCGAAATCTTGTTTAAAAAAACTCATAACGATGAATAATATTTGGTTTCTTTTATTTCGCTGATCGCCATGTTTCTTAACGGTGTCGTTTTATCGACATCCATCGTCCAATTGCAATGGCAGGGCGTGGCACCGTCGTGCTCTCTAATGAGTTGCTTATCGGAGGGGGGTGTGCAGGGGGTAATGCAGTATTATATTTATGGCCTTAGGAGTACTTTCCCCAGAGATGTTAAGTATGGCGCTTATACTGTAGCTCCTGTTTTGATTTTTGAAATGCGATATTAGGCCTATTTACCCAGTTATCGAGTCTTAAATAGAAGAGATAATAATAATGTAACGTTTTTCTGCCATAATTTTATTGGTCTTTCAGATGCTAAGAAGTTGAGAGAAGAAAGGTAGATCCTATAATTATGTGCGTGCATTATTCGGGAACAGTGGCCGATATAATTGTGGTCCATAATTATTGTATATTATTGCATCTGATTATATTGCATGAAAAACTAATGAAAGCTCCAGCGTTATCACCGCTTTTTCTAATGCAATTATTTGTGCCGACTGCCGAATAATTATAGACTTACCTGGAATCCTGGATTCTGTGGCCATGCATCAGGTCAAAGCAACCAGACTGACCGAATTCACTCCATACTGTACACGTCTGTACATTCGTCCATTCGTTCTTCGTCTCTATGTCTCTCTGTCAATCTGTCGGTCGGTCTGTCTGGCCGTCTGTCTGTCTGCCTCCCTGTATGTCTGTCTGCCTAGCTATTTATCTCTCTGCCTGCCTGTCTGCCTAGTCATCTGTCTGGCTGACCGTCTGTCTGTCTGCCTTCCTGTCTGTCTGCCTGCCTAGCTATTTATCCCTCTGCCTGCCTGTATGTCTGTCTATGTGTCTGTCTGTCTTTCTGTGTGTCTGTCTCTGTTTCTATGTCTGCTTCTGTAGTCCATCTTCGCTCCATTCTCATGGATTTCCATAATCCGTTGTCCATTGCTATCAACCGACGACTTCTGTCTTTTTAAATATACATCGAAGCACATCTATACATATATATATATATATATATATATATATATATATATATATAACGCCGCCATTTATATACATGTATATACATGCATATGGCATGTCATGTCATGTCATGTCGCCATCGTCGCATCGCGACGGTTGGCTACATGAATGGACCTTTAATGCCCAGAGTCTTCTGTCCCTTGTCGCGCTCATTAAGTCAGAGCCTACAAGTCCTGTCCAGTTCAGAACGTTGTCGATCCAAGATATCCTCGGCCTCCCTCGTCCTCGGTTCCCCTCCACGAAACCCGTCATGGTGCTGCTTTCGATGCTATAGTTTTGCTCTCATACCACGACCAAAATATCGAAGTTTTCGAATTTTGGTGTGGGCCAATAGTCCGCTTCTGGCTCCCGCTGACATATAGGCTACACCAGTTCGTTGGTCATCATTTTTGTCCATGGAATTCTCAGCAGTTTTCTGATACACTTGTTCTCAAAATACATATATAATATGTCTATTTAATGTTTATGCAGTGGCGGCGCTAGGGAGGAGAGGGTGCTAGGAGGGACTAAGCCCCCTAAAAAAGGCCATCCATTTTTCCCCATGTAAAAATAACATTTTTGGACGATTAACCCCCTTTAGCCCCCAAAACTGAAATCCTGGCGCCGCCACTGTGTGTATGTATAATTGTATATATATTAGGGTGATTCACATTACAATGGAGAAAAAATAATTTTCTCTGATTGTTTGACATGGTTGATAATTTTGTTCCTTTTGTCTTAGTGAACATTGCATCAAAATTTTATTGTAATATATGAATGTTTAAAGGTAGCTCAATGACCTTGAAATCTGAGATGGGGTCTATTTGAAGAAATCAATGCAAATGCCATTGACAAGACACTCGAATGCAACATTTCCAATTAGATTAAGCTGTAATCCTGTAAGTTCAAAGTATGTACATAGTCATAGGTCATACATTAATATTTAATTCTTATTTTCTTGTGTATTACTAAAAAACCGGCTGAATTGTAATATTTGTTTTGACCGGATACGAAATTGCTACGAAATAGGAATAATTTTACATAATCGTATGAAAGTATAAATGCATACCATGGATATTTCTGTCTAGACATTGTGTTCAGACAGTTTGATATGAATAATCAATAGCATTTTTATACATATTATTCTGAAATTTTTGCTTTTAAAGTTTTCATTGCCTAAATGTCATATTTGGGGAATTCCATTTCCATTAACAAGATAATGAAAAGTGCTTTCGGTTATTTATTTGTGTAAACTTCATTTGTACAGATCTAGCTGCAACAGAAAGTTTAAAAATGGCTTCATTTAATACAATACAGCCATCAAATAGAAAAAATAATTTATTTGGCAAACAGAACCAGAACAACAAAACAAATCAAGCATCAAGGAAACAAAGTTAGGAAAATATACTAAAGCAGTGCTTAAGGAATGATGCTAATATAGTTTCAATTTGGTTGCACAGGAGACCCGGAAGGGGTCTTGCATTCCCACTAGGTGGGCCCCTGGGCGGTGATACCATGGTGATGATGGTCATTAAGTTGCCATAGAGTGGTCTTGACATAAGATATAGTGAGACAAACCAACTTTAAGAAGAAGACAGCAAACACCTTAACTAAAAACATGGTTACACATTCGAAGAGCTCTAGGACCTTTAGCAAAATGTGAGGCACAAAGTCACTGGATGATCGGGATGCTGCACTGTTAGTAGGAATTAGGATCAAACCTAAGTCGTCATCAATTTTATTCAAAGTGAGAGATGGGAGGTTAATTAATAGTTTATCAATTTAAAAACTCTGTAATAAGAAACAATGATAGGCCACAGCGTGCCAGAATAATTCATTAGTTATTGTTGAGTATAGGGGCACACAGTCTTAACTTAAAGAGACAAAGACCAGGTAGCAATCTGATGGAAAGTGGAATCTCATTCCATGTTTTAGCAGCTATAGCTATAGTAGTGTAAATGGAAGAGAATGTTTGCACTTATCTGCCAAGGACTAAGGTTGAAGACAGCACAATGGAAAGGGGAATCTCATTCCGTGTTTTAGCAGCTATAGCTATAGCAGTGTAAATGGAAGAGAGCGTTTGCAATTCTCTGCCAAGGACCAAGTTTGAAGACAGAAATCTAGTCAGTTGGGGAACCAAAAGCAATCCATCATATTAGTGTGTTGTCCACCAGATGAGGCTACACACTAAACACCATTTTTATTTTTACATCATAGAAATTTTGAAGAAGACTGTGTCAGAGAGCTGAATGGCAGGATTGGGTTAAACTGCATTTTCAATAAAGCAAAGATTTCTACAGCAATTCAGACTAATAAAGTGTCAAAGTAAAGGGTTTAGTTGAGGAGTATGATCTGATATAGAAAACAGAAGCAAGAACTCTGAATCTCAGAAAAACTGAGAGGCATGTGTTGAAAGTGAATCTTATTTTTTATATTCAAATCAGAACATGATCATGTTTTTAAAATTCATTAATGTACTTTTTTGTGCCTATCAGCAAGAATCTTGAAAGATGATCATGGATCTTTTTAAAATGGAGGCAAGGGTTGCAGAGCAGACGATGACACAATAAGAGCCTGATTGACTCAGGAAATGCTGAAGAAATCTGCTGAAGGGCCTGGCACGAGTAACCATGCAGGCACCTAGAAATTTCAATAGCGGCGACCGGGATGATGACGAAGAGGGCAGTGATGATTACGAGGGAAGACATGAATGTGATTGCATAACAGCTGAATACTCTCCCTGAAGGTTTACATGAAGATACAGTAGAGAGAAAAACTTTGCATTCATCAAAGCAGAATGTGTCTTGGCTGACATACACTTCTCAAACAGGAAGTTCACCATGCTGATAAAGTAGATTATGGAAGTAGGCCTTTGTCATTCTCAACTGTTCACTGCAAGCAAGCAATTGTCAGCAAGATGAGGAGGTGATGGAATTGTGAATATTCTGATTCTAGTAGAGACGGTTGCTAGTGATGGAGTGTGTCATCTTAGATAACCAGGTGCATATAACACATGAATGACAAATGTCACTTATTGTTTCGAGACCCAAACTTTATAGGCCTAGAGTTCACTTTTAGTTGACAGTCTCTAAGTTTAGAAATTTCACAGAAATCTGTTTTTCTGCAAGTCATATAAACGAGGAATAAGCATGGGAGCGTGAAAGCACTGGTCCAGTGGAATCTGATACTGCAGTTGACTGTCAGTTCTATAGGCTTATTGTAGAAGCTGATCAGGCAGTGGGTTAGCCTACTGCTGGGAATATTAAACTTTTTAGTTTACAGAATGCTGTGAATGAATATCTTTTTCCTAGGACTATTTTAGTCAATAATGACCCAATGTTTTGTTCTATTCAACTTCATTTTGTGTGTGAAATCTCACATGGCCATTCTTTCAATTTGTAGTTTCAATGCGAATGTATGTGGAAACTTTGGGCTCACTGAGCTAGTTCTAAAATACATTTTAGCTTGAAATGTCTTATACACAATTTATTCTGGGTCCAAAAGGAACAAAATTAGCAACCATGCTCATTGAAATTCGAAAATAATTTTTTTTGAATCACCCTAATATATATATATATATATATTGCTCTATATGCCTATATAATATATAGGCAAATAGACCAATATATATATATTATACGAATTATGAATATGGGTCTAAATGTATGCTGCATCATAGCCTGCATGGCTATAATATGAACGTAGATGCACATAATATTGAGTCTTCCATACAGAAGTGGAGGACGATTATTAAGACGATTATTCATACGGTACTCGAATCTATTATCGCTGAGTGCTTGCAAGTGCTGGCAATGCCCGCCTGTGGTTTTTTGTCTGTGTGTGTTCGTGTGGGTATGCATGTATGTTGTATATACCGATGTACTGTATTTGTTTATGTATGTATGTATGTATGTATGTATGTATGTATGTATGTATGTATGTATGTATGTATGTATGTATGTATGTATGTATGTATGTATGTATGTATGTATGTATGTATGTATGTATGTATGTATGTATTTATGTATGTATGTATGTATGTATGTATGTATGTATGTATGTATGTATGTATGTATGTATGTATGTATGTAGGTATGTATGTATGTATGTATGTATGTATGTATGTATGTATGTATGTATGTATGTATGTATGTATGTATGTATGTATGTATGTATGTATGTATGTATGTATGTATGTATGTATGTATGTATGTATGTATGTATGTATGTATGTATGTATGTATGTATGTATGTATGTATGTATGTATGTATGTATGTATGTATGTATGTATGTATGTATGTATGTATGTATGTATGTATGTATGTATGTATGTATGTATGTATGTATGTATGTATGTATGTATGTATGTATGTATGTATGTATGTATGTATGTATGTATGTATGTATGTATGTATGTATGTATGTATGTATGTATGTATGTATGTATGTATGTATGTATGTATGTATGTATGTATGTATGTATGTATGTATGTATGTATGTATGTATGTATGTATGTATGTATGTATGTATGTATGTATGTATGTATGTATGTATGTATGTATGTATGTATGTATGTATGTATGTATGTATGTATGTATGTATGTATGTATGTATGTATGTATGTATGTATGTATGTATGTATGTATGTATGTATGTATGTATGTATGTATGTATGTATGTATGTATGTATGTATGTATGTATGTATGTATGTATGTATGTATGTATGTATGTATGTATGTATGTATGTATGTATGTATGTATGTATGTATGTATGTATGTATGTATGTATGTATGTATGTATGTATGTATGTATGTATGTATGTATGTATGTATGTATGTATGTATGTATGTATGTATGTATGTATGTATGTATGTATGTATGTATGTATGTATGTATGTATGTATGTATGTATGTATGTATGTATGTATGTATGTATGTATGTATGTATGTATGTATGTATGTATGTATGTATGTATGTATGTATCACTCAAACTACTGAGCGGCTTCTTCTCATTTTGGACAAGGCCAAACCTTTGACAAAAGTTCCAACTCAGGTGACTGAGCACATTATTTTGGAAGCTGCAGACCGGCAAGGCTTAAGGAAGCCAGTCAGTTGCACATCGGCTGCAAACCGTTCCGTAACAGTGGCCTAAATGGATGACTAGAGCAATTTATTGCTTGCAGATGTTGCTATTTCAAGACGAGTACCCTCTAGGCTACAGCAACGATTGGAGTCATCACGCCGATTATCTTATAACGAACATGTCTGGGAACATCTGAAAAATAATTATTGGTCTGTTTGGGATATGCATCCGTTTTCAGTTGAAAAAATTTCTGACGACCTTTTTTTAGTCATTTGGTCTAAATCTTGGAAAATGGTCCTTTTTCGTATCCGACAAACTGTCTGCCAAACCTCGTGCGTACCTTTACGCTTCTTTTTGGGAGGAGCTAAAGGGGGTAAACCGTGCAAAATTTTCATTTTTACACGGGAAAAAATGGATCGACTTTTGGGGGCTTAGCCCACTACCCCCCTAGCGCCGCTACTGCACAGAAGGTCGTTGCTGGTGCCGCAGTGACACTCTTTGGTCGCAGTTTTTAGTATTTATCAAAGCTGTTGTTAGACTTGGGTTTCTTTCACAACGACGTGTCATTGGAAGAGAATAAGTTGATCACACCACTTCTAATGGACAAAGATGGTTCTGAGCTCCCCAAACGCATACCACAACTCTTCTCCCAACCATTCACAGAAGAACTATAGGCCATCATCACTTCGTGACAAATTAAATCGTGGCCTATTCTGCTTCTTGAAATTACTAGATGCACTTTTGGAACACGATTCAAGTGACCGGACAAATCATGAAGACAGCAGGAAGAGTTCGACAAGCTGCAACTTCACGATTCTGCAATTGCTCAGTTACTTTAATACTTCTTGAAATATCAAAAACTTACTTCTTGAGAAGTTGAACAGTCGAAAGAGATACAATTTTCCATCATGTCAAAATGAAAAGTACAGGCAATGTTGTTCGTTTTATGATGGAAAAGTGGCAGAATGGAGGAAGCATAGGAGTGGCAGGAGGAGGAGGATGTTGTGGAAGAGGAGGATGAGGAGTAGGATTAAAGGTTATCAGTGATCTAGCTGAGCCTGGCGTTGCCCTTATTCAGCATTTCAATGCCTCAATTACAAGGAACGAACAACAAAAACAATTTCTATCGCAAGTTGTCATTCATTATCGGCACGAACAAAGGAGAGTGCTGTAAAACCTTCAAGGTCACATTGACATTGATCAAGTACCTCGACAGCAATAATAATTTAAATTGTAATCACCAGTCAGTGTAGTCATCTTGTGATTAGGCCTACAATAATATCATTGTATTGTATTGGATTGATTTCTGGTTTAAAGATGCATGGCTGATTGCAGCAATTATGCTTACTGTTCAAGTGTTCGCATTATAAACTTTGATGGTGTTGTGAAAGTTCTAAATATCAATATTTTCTCATACAACTTTTTGTGTGATGTTTCTGGAGGAAATGGCACCAAATGGAAATTTGGAGAGCAGTAGATTCCAACTTTCAATTCTAACGACCACCCTAATGTACGTATGTATGTATGTATGTATGTATGTATGTATGTATGTATGTATGTATGTATGTATGTATGTATGTATGTATGTATGTATGTATGTATGTATGTATGTACATGTATGTATGTATGTATGTATGTATGTATGTATGTATGTATGTACATGTATGTATGTATGTATGTATGTATGGATGTATGTATGTATGTATGTATGTATGTATGTATGTATGTATGTATGTATGTATGTATGTATGTATGTATGTATGTATGTATGTATGTATGTATGTATGTATGTATGTATGTATGTATGTATGTATGTATGTATGTATGTATGTATGTATGTATGTATGTATGTATGGATGTATGTATGTATGTATGTATGTATGTATGTATGTATGTATGTATGTATGTATGTATGTATGTATGTATGTATGTATGTATGTATGTATGTATGTATGTATGTATGTATGTATGTATGTATGTATGTATGTATGTATGTATGTATGTATGTATGTATGTATGTATGTATGTATGTATGTATGTATGTATGTATGTATGTATGTATGTATGTATGTATGTATGTATGTATGTATGTATGTATGTATGTATGTATGTATGTATGTATGTATGTATGTATGTATGTATGTATGTATGTATGTATGTATGTATGTATGTATGTATGTATGTATGTATGTATGTATGTATGTATGTATGTATGTATGTATGTATGTATGTATGTATGTATGTATGTATGTATGTATGTATGTATGTATGTATGTATGTATGTATGTATGTATGTATGTATGTATGTATGTATGTATGTATGTATGTATGTATGTATGTATGTATGTATGTATGTATGTATGTATGTATGTATGTATGTATGTATGTATGTATGTATGTATGTATGTATGTATGTATGTATGTATGTATGTATGTATGTATGTATGTATGTATGTATGTATGTATGTATGTATGTATGTATGTATGTATGTATGTATGTATGTATTGACGCATGTATGTATGTATGTATGTATGTATGTATGTATGTATGTATGTATGTATGTATTAGGGTGATTCAGAAAAAATTATTTTTGAAATTTAATGAGCATAGTTGCTAATTTTGTTCCTTTTGCTTACAGATTAAATTATGTACAAGAAATTTCGAAATCAAATGCATTTTAGGTTATGCTCAATGAGCACAAAGTTTACATAAAGTTGTATTCAAAGTTACAAATTGAGTTAATGGCCATGTGATATAGCACACACTAACTAAAGTTGAATGATACAAATAATTGAGTTTTTAGTAATTCAAAGTGGAGATAAGAACTCAGATATTCATTCACTATTACAAATTAACTTAGAAAAGTCCACAATTCAACAGGAATCTTATGCTACCTGATCGACCTGTAGCCTTGTACAACTACAAGTCATTCACTCACATGCCACCGAACCAGCTATCCATGCTCTCACGTTTACACAATCATGTAGGACTTGAAAATACATGAAATTCAGTGGGAATTCTTCTCTCAGAGACTGTCAATTGAAATAGTTGATAACTGAGGCTCTAAGTCTTGAAACAATAGGTGACTTTTGGCATTCATGCGACCAGATGCACCTTTTTTCCTGAAATGACACACTTCATCACCAGCAGACTCTTCTTGACTCAGTAGGCACAACCCCCGTCGCATGCCTCTCTTGCTGACAATTGATGGCATGCAGTCAGTTGAAAATGATATAGACCTTTCGTCTGCATTTTAACAATTTACCGTACTTAAATTGCAGTGGTAACTGCCAAGATGTTGAACTTCCTGTCTGACAAGTTTATGTGATCCAATGCAGATCCTGCTTTGAAGAATGAATGGTTTATCGCTGCTGTATCTTCCTGTTAACCTTCGGGAAGAGTAGATTATTCAAATGTTTTTGTAGTACATTGAGATCTTGACATCTTTAATTATAATTATCAGTGTTCTCCAGGGTCATCATCTTCGTCACTATCCTCTTCGTCATTGTTCAAGTCACTACTCTTGTAGTGTCTAGTTGCCTGGTTACTCGAACAAGATCCTTCAGCTGATTTCCTTATCATTTTTTTTATCTTATACCTGGCTTTTATTGTCTCATCTCTTGCTCTGCAGCTCTCTCATGACTCCTCATTGACAACATGATTCTTGCTGATCTGCTAACAAAATGCTTTTACTTATCAATTTTGATAACTTGCTCACCTTACTTAATGCAATATCAAAAACGAGACGTACTTTCAACAAATACTTCTCACTTTTTTGTGACTCAGAGTCGTTGCTTCTGTTATCTTTATCTATAAACTCTTTCCTATGACAAGTCATTTTATAGACTTAACTGCTTTATGAATTCGTGCCTTATTCCAAATTCAGATTGACTTGATTTTCAAGCTCTTTTACACAGTCTTCTTCAAAAATGATGAAAAAGGAGAAAGGTCTGTAGTGTGTGTGACCTCTTGTAGGCAATACATTAATATAGGAAGGGTAACTTCCGGTTTCCAATTATCCAAAGTTCTGTTTTCCAATTAACCAAAGTTCTGTTTTCAGCCTTGTTGCAGTAGTGAAAAGTCTCTTCCATTTAAAATTCTGAAAAATGGCATTTTCACAAAAAAGACTCATGGAATGAAAATTTTAAAAACTTTAATTTAAGAATAGTGTATTAAAATGCATTTAGCTATCTTTCTCTCACTGCCAAGAACAATGCAAAGACAGCTAAACATATGCAGTTGCACTTTTCATAGACATTATGGAAACATATTCCTGCTTTACACCAATGATGTTGCAGCTCAGAATATAAAAAAAATTCAGCAGGTTTCTCTGTAATAAACAACAAAGCAAAACTTGATTGTTTATGTATGGCCTTTGACTATGTACATAATTCTTACTTTCAGGATTGTAGCTTTATATAATAAGAATTGCTGTATTCCAGGTTTCGTCAATGGCAGGTGCGTTGCTTTCTTCATGTATATCCCATGTAATATTTCAGGGGCATTGAGCACCCAGTAAACATTAATATATTGCAGTGAAATTTGGTTGCAGTGTTGAATAAGATCAAAGGAACAAAATTATCTACTATGTCAGCCAAAAATCAAAAATAATTTCTTCCCCATTGTGACGTGAATCACCCTAGTATGTATGTATGTATGTATGTATGCATGTGTGTATGTATTGACGCATGTATGTATTGCTGTATGTATGCATGTATTTATGTATGTATAAAGGCCCTTCAGCTCACCAGAGAATGCGTGACGCTGACAGGTCGAGGTGCATGGTATATAACATTCTCTGCTTTTGTTGTTTCGTGTGTTCTAACATCGATCAGAACACGATGCTTTTTCGCAAGGGCTGTCAGAACATTTTGCCCTTTGCTTTCGACAGTTCACGATTAGCGGGTTGTGAATGTGTGTTGAGACTTTTATCTCTTGCCAGTTGATGGATATTTGCGTCATGGTCAGATGTGACCTTTGTTAGGTTGGTGACCGGTCTCAGAATTGTTTTCATGAATATTTGATCAGATCAATGGAATTAGGTCGGCTGCAATAAACGACTGTATGATGACCTCCATCTGCCGTGAATTTCAACAAATGAATTATTACGAACCGGCAATAATAATAATAATAATAATAATAATAATAATAATAATAATAATAATAATAATAATAATAATAATAATAATAATAATAATAATAATAATAATAATAATAATAATAATAATAATAATAATAATAATAATAATAATAATAATAATAATAATAATAATAATAATAATAATAATAATAATAATAATAATAATAATAATAATAACGACAATTTATATGGCGCCGTAATGCGGCCATACCAGTATACAAGGGCGCCTCACAAATGGCCTCACAAACGACCAACTGCGGGGTAAGCCTTAGCAAGCAGATAGCCTAAGTTTTAAGCCTTGATTTAAAAGAATCCACTGAGGCGGCCAATCTAATGTCCGGTGGAAGAATGTTCCACGATATATCATGGATAAAATAATAATAATAATCAGATATAATACCAATGCATATATTTGGGTATAAGCGTTAGTTAACAACTAAAAACTTTTATCTGTGAGTGTGCATTTAAACCTCAATTTTTCAGTATATCATTATGTGCTGATTACTTTCTTCAACTATTTAATTCAATATTATTGTTTAGTTTTGGGTGACCCGTGTTGACCAGGATCTTTTTTAGGACTCTTCCTTTGAGCCAACATTGTGTTTTTTTTAAATATCACATAATATTATGTGAAACTGCATGTTTAATTTTGGCTTATGGTTATGGTTATAATAGCAATGAACATGCAGGTTCCGATAATAATGAGCAGCCATAATATACTATATCCTGGCAGTGGCGGATCCAGAACGTTTCGAAGAAGAAGCCCAAAATTTTCGGTCTTGGGCAAGGATAAATTTCATCTTTAGTCGCCGGAAAATCTGATGACCTTTTTAAAGGTCATTTGTCCGATTCTCACGGAAAATGTACTATTTTAGCCGCCAAAAAAAGTTGGCGACCTTTTTTTTAGTCATCATAGACTACCTTTGGGGCCACGGCCACTTTCCTCGCCAAAATGGCTGGTTAAAAATAAAGAATTTTCTAAATGGGGGTCATGGCTGGATTGGCCCCCTGGATCCGCCTCTGTATCCATGGTTAGAAGTTCTGCTGTTGTCTCAATCAATCAATCAATATTGCCATGTATACGTGCATGTATGCATACACAAAATCAACGTCTATATCCATCTTGCTATATCCATCCTCTATATATATCGATCAATCAACAGATGAATTGATTGATTCTCCAGAATTAATCAGAAAAGTGGCAGACTAATAATAATCAATCATCGACATCACTTGCATGGTTGGCCGTTTCTGCAGTGTTTTTATAATATAATCTTATATTATCGTTCGTCCTCCAACACTTCCTTTATATATATTTTATATATATATGTATATATATATGTATATATATTGTATATTTGGTTATATACAGTTATATACAGTGTGAGAATTGTGGAAAAACAACTGAGGGGTTGGACCATGTTATGATCCATGCACTTGGAATTGGGGTTCTATATAAGAAAGACTGAGAGGGTTGAAACCCCAAACCCACTGGCAATTCTCGCCCTGCATGTATATACATATATATATATATATTTAGCATATATACATGTACATATTGCTTATTTAGGACCTATATATAGTATATATATATATTCCTCATATATAATAATCGTCGACCTGTGTCCTCTACTATAATAGCAGCAGCGGAGTTTACATGTTTGCACTCGCTTGGAAAACACTTTGCCACCTGCATGCAGCACGAAATAGTGATAACTCCGCCACTGGTTGCACTCTGACATCGCCAGTCCTAAGCCTGGACAAAGGAGGAGGGACTCGTTCTGTCTTGCATTGCGTCATTTCTTCTTCTGCAGCAGACGATCAACTGGCATTTCGCTTGCTTCAGTCGTCTGCCAATTTACCAGTTAGACGCAGTGTGAGAATTGTGGAAAAATAACTGGAGGGTTGGACTATGATCCGCTTGGAATTGGTGTGTGAGCGTAAAAAAAACTGGGGTGTACCATGATCTACATGGAATTGGAGTGTCAAAAACAGACTTTACCCTGGAGCTCTTATGAGAAAGGCTGGGGATTGAAACCCCCAACCACCGGCAATTATTCTCACCTTGGTTAGACGTTATCGACTTCGGATCAACTCTCGTCTAGAGCGATGATAAATCAATTAAAAGAATTTGTCTTATCTGAAGAAATTTCAAGGAAACAATAGCACGTACATCTTATTATTTTCTGCCGCTATCTCTTAATTTTGCTTATCGTAGCCTATATCGCAGTTTCGCCGCGGCGTTGTGGTCATTATGATGCAGAATTATTGCAGATGCGCCTGCATGACAAATAGACCTTGTGCAGCAATCTCGCGATTTATTATATTAGCAATATAATTAGAATCGTATATCGAAGTTTACTGGCTGCAGTAAATTAGGCTTATACTTCGTGAATTCTGCGTGACACAGGCATATAATTTTTTTAGTAAAATAACAAGACGTATAGCAGTAATACATGTACATGCAAATCGTGCATTGCAGACATTCAATATGGATGTTGATTCATTATGGGTTTAATTGATTGAGTTTGACGGTTCTATAAGTAGGCTATGCATGTCCTTTATATATTAGACTACAATGTCTATTCTTCTAGAAGTCATAGGGTCGACAGTGCATGACTGTGGAAAGTCCTTAAACTAACCATTGCAACAATGCATCTATATTCGTACATACACATGCGTGCTTGCCTACATGCAAATATACTGTAATACAGATTAATACAATGTCATATAAAAACACATTCATGCACACATGCAAACACGCAAACATGCATAAATATTATTAAACTTTACATGCACACATACCTATTATGTGGTCATAATTGCATACGCCTAGGTCTACATGGGCACTTACTTAATCCATACATAAGATAATGAATGATTGAATGAGTGAATGAATGAGTGAATGAATGAAGGACTGAATGAATGAGTGAATGAGTGAATGGATGAATGAATGAGTGAATGAATGAATGGATGAATGAATCAATCAATCATCAATCAATCAACCAATCAATGATTCAATGATTGAACATACATGTTCAATTGTACATACACGACAAGAATTTTAGATAGCGATATACGTTTGAGGCTTAAAGCGGTCAGATGCTGCTTGCGTGAATAGCTGGACACGCTCACTTTTTTTAGTTCTGTCTGTCTGTTTATCTGCATGTCTGTGTGTGCCTGGCTGTGTGTCCGTCTATTTGTCTGCTTCTCTGTATATATATATATATATATATATATATATATATATATATATATATATATATATATATATATATATATGCCTGTCTAGACAGACAATAAAACCACTCTTTTTCGGCCGAACAGATATAGCGTATACGCATGGACGAATTACTCTACATTATGGCATTGAAGTTTGCATTTCGTTGAGCATTAACTTTTAAGCTTACGCACAAGGATTAATGGCATCCAATTCTAAACAGCCATTAAGGCAGTTAGTGCAAACGACCCACTGTCTAGACGGCCGTATTAGACTGACACGAAAGCACAGTTGAGTCTATATCTTGACTTCAATGGCTAATGGAACCATTCTCTGTTGACTGTGGGACGATATAACCAACTGCAGCGAGCGCGTCTTTATATATAGGCCTAGCACTCGACCCTAAAAATAGTAATCGACTGTAAAAATAGTAATCCAGTATAAAAAGTAATCGAGTGCATTGTCGATATACTCTGTTCGCATGACCGATTCTGTTTTCCATTTAGTTTTATTGTGTATAGCACGTAATATTGAAGCTCAAGGCAGCACACCACGGCGCTATAATCATGGCCGTAGCCAGAGGGTGTTTTGGGTGTTTGAACACCCTCGAAATGGAAAATGTGAAAAATAATAGAATGCATTTAGGAGCACATGATGTAAAAACCATGAAATAAAACCATGAAAACACCCCCCGAAATGGAAAAATGTAAATATACAGAATTAATTGGTGAAATTTTTTGAAGATTTCGGCCGGATGACTAAAAAAAGGTCACCAGTTTTTTGGGATGGGAAATTGATGAAACACACCCCACCCCCCGCGAAATCAAATCCTGGCTACAGCCTTGGCTATAATAATATTATGTAGATATTTTTCGAAAGAATTATTAACTCGAGATCCATTT
Source organism: Lumbricus terrestris (assembly GCA_949752735.1). Taxonomy (NCBI): domain Eukaryota; kingdom Metazoa; phylum Annelida; class Clitellata; order Crassiclitellata; family Lumbricidae; genus Lumbricus; species Lumbricus terrestris. The sequence continues at coordinate 9,329,882 of OX457052.1, forward strand.
GTACGTTACAGTTACCTGCAGCCAGCCATAGAGTTGAACCGGTGCCGGTGACACGAAACGGAGTATTCCCCCCTGAAAGCTATCCGGGGGGGGTGAATTAATCTATCCCCCCGGATGGAATTAACCGGTCTATTCTATCCGGAGGGATAAACCATTCTATCCCCTTTTTTTAAAAATGCGCATAATAAAAAAATTTATGCTGTAATCAAAATTTAAAGTGACTCTAATTGTTTTAAGTGTCCTAAGCAATGGTCAGATATAGGCAACTCGAATTTATTTAGTGACTCTGAGTGTTTTTAAGTGTTTTAAATGTTTTAAGTGCTCTAAAAACAGGGCAAAACAAACTATCTAGTAGGAATAAACATATCTGTTAGTGTCATTGTTCAAAACCAAGCAGATGAAAATCAATTTGCAAAGAAAAATACACACGGAAGCGGTTTTTTCGCCTTTTTTAATTTGGGGGATACAATTTATACGAGGGATAGGCAACTCGAATTTATTTAGTGACTCTGAGTGTTTTTAAGTGTTTTAAATGTTTTAAGTGCTCTAAAAACAGGGCAAAACAAACTATCTAGTAGGAATAAACATATCTGTTAGTGTCATTGTTCAAAACCAAGCAGATGAAAATCAATTTGCAAAGAAAAATACACACGGAAGCGGTTTTTTCGCCTTTTTTAATTTGGGGGATACAATTTATACGAGGGATACTCTATTTCGTGACACCGGCACATTGAACATAGCAACCACGTGAGCGCATCATTAATCAATCAACGGGTAACACTGGGTATACCAAAGCGATGTTTATAGATGTATGGTCACAGATTGTAGGTCTATACATCTTTAGGGGTAGATGCAATACATCAGTGGAACCTCTCTGTATGAATGCTTGAATAATTATAGGCATCCGTGGGCGGATGGATTTGCGCCCCCTGCGTAGTTTGAGCGGTGGGTAGATTTTTAACTGGCTGCATTGTCTGCAGGTCGCGTCACGGTGATGGAGGTCATTCATCAGGTCGAAGAAATGAAATGCAACGAAGATAATAAAGCTTACAAACGAATTTATTTCTGACAGGTCATAAGTTATAGGTCAGGAGTAACATAAGCAGGTCAAAATGACCTGTCGCGACCAGCATTAGCACTGTACACTGTACATGATTGTGCGGGTGTGTGCATGGACGGATAAGTGGGTGAGTGCAGGGGCGGATCCAGGGGGCCAGTCCGGCCATGGCCCCCACTCATAAATATTTTGCCCCCCCTTCGAAACGTTCTGGAATCTGGATCCGCCACTTGGTGAGTGGGCTGGTGATACTGAATGCAGGACCGTAAATCTAGTCCCACATGTGGAGGAGGAAGGGAAAATTGCCCATCGAAAGTGTGTATATTACACTTCCCTTCAGAAGTCCAACTAGCAAAAGAAATGAGTAGGAATCGCAATGATTCAATTGATGCATTTAGCAAAAACTTATACTACTTGGAAGGGAATTCCCACGCTTTCCTCCCAATGATTTGCGGTCCTGATTGAATGGTTTGATGCAGGGTGAGAATTGCCGGGCGAGCTGGGGGTTTCAACCCCCAGTCTTTCTTGGAGCCTCATAGTAAAGTCTGTTTTTTCACACCCCAATTCCAAGTGGATAATGGTCCAACCCCCCAGTTATTTTTCCACAATTCTCACACTGGGTTGATGTATGATGTGTGGGTGGATAGATGGATGGATGGACTGAAAGGATCTACAGTCGGCTGGAGATGGTTTTTCCATGCGATGAAACGTCATCATCGACAAGAATGAGGCAATTCGTCTGTTCGCATAACTTCAGTTCTTCCGCATTAATCCGTCTCTGTCCTCCTCCACCTCCTCCTCCTCTTCGGTCTCCACCCACCGCTCCAGCTGCTCCAGCAACGGCCGTCTCCAGCTCTCCACCTTCCGTCCCCGCCCTGTCTCCTCCAGCCACTCCCACTCCGCGACGGATGCACACCAGCTGCTTGAAGGTATCGCGGAACTGCCGACTCATCCCACAATAGATGAAGAAGTTCATCGGATAGCTGAGGAGAATGAAGAAGTTGATCCACAGCGGGGCGACGAAATTCGCATCGTCCTCTATGAAGCCGAGTTCCATCGTGTTGTCGACGCTCATGACGATGAAAAGTAGCGCCATCGGCAGCTCCACCAATAGGAAGACGCCGACGACGGCGACGAGCATCAGCGTAGTGACGCTGCTCTCCGCCAGGCGTCGGCATTCCGACTTCCGGTTCTGCTTGAGGAGCTGTTTCCGGCGCGCCTGCGCGTTGCGCATCGTCTGTATGAGTAGGGCGTTGAGTATGATCAGCAGCGAGCAGGGAACCAGATGGATGAAGACGACGCGGAACCAGTAGTAGACGTTGAAGTAGAGGTTCGTGTTGCCCTTGACGAAGTCGGCGTGGTCCTCGAGGCACCCGACCACGATGACCACCGACGACTGCTCCACGACATCCAGTCGGGACCTCAGAAGGACCGGGATGAAGTCGTTCTCGACGAAACGACTGACCTGCGAGAAGAACGCCGTCAGGTAGAGACCGACGATGACCTTGACGACGTTGGAGGTCGTGCACCACTTCTTGGCCACCAGGGAGTGGCAGACGCAGGCGTAGCGATGAACGGCCAGCGCCACCGTCAACCAGATTGACGCCGTGTGGAAGACGGTTGGGATGTAGTTCGTGAGGCAGTAGTAGACGAAGCACCATTGGAACGGGACCCAGTCGACGTAGTGACCCATCGTGTAGAAGTAGACGTAACACGGCAGCGGCCAGATCCCAGTCAGCATGTCGGAGATTGCCATGGCGACCAGCAGAGTGTTCGTCGGGTTACGCATCGATTTCTTCAGCAGGACGATGCAGATGAACGAGTTGGTAACGACCGTGAATAGGATGACGGGAGGAGAGAAGATTCCGTGGACCGGGTAGGAGAACGGCGTGTCGGGTATCAACAGCGGCTCCACGCAGCTACCATTCCCATCTTCATCTTCTCCATCAACTGCAGCAGCATCAGCAGCAGCAGCTGAAGCAGGCGATGGTGGGAACGATGCGAGTGATGTGAGGTCCGGACATAGCCAGACGAGTGAGCCGTACAGTAGAGCGTTGTACGACGTCAGATTCGAGACATCACCGAACTCGGTGAGGTCGTCGTTGCCGTTCAAACTCATTTCGACTGTCGTTAAGGTCCACAAACCCTGCACATCTGTCTCTCGCTTTCGTAATCGTAATCGTAAAATTATTTCTGAAGCGCTACTCGAAAACCAAGCGCAGGGCACCAGCTTATTCACGAGCGCTGCGTTGAGACAGAAGGGCTGTCCAAGCGAGTAGTCCGAAGGGGGACGTGGTCCAGTTACAAAAGGATCAGAGGTGGTAGAGCAGGGTGGGTGGTGTTTAGGTCGAGACTTCAACGGTGGAAGAACAGGTGAGTCGTGGTATAAGACTTCCTAACTTAATTGGCGAGACTTTAGTTTCGAATGTAAAGCCCGAGGAGTGATGGATGGATAGAGGAGCTATGGATGGTGATGTAGATCTCCGTCCATACGTCCGTCCGTCCGTCCGTCCGTCTGTCCGACTGTCCACTCTAATTCCCGCCCCTGCAGAAAGTAGACCGCTTGTTGTCACCGACGGTAAGCTCATCTAAGCGGACGTCCGCCTATAAATAGATCTGACCATTGTCCCACCAGTTTGTCACAGCTGCGACTTTTCTTTCCGAGTCTTTATTCATCTGTCGTCAACAGCGCCGTTCTTATCCCATCTCCTCATTGATCAACAACTTCCTGATGAGACGCAGTGTCGTCGTCGTCGTTGTCGTCGTCGTCATCATCATTCTTCTCCACGAGGATTTAATCGACTTACGGTCGCTTTGTGGATCGCACCGATTCACTAAAACACTGAACAAGAACAGACGACCACCTACATTACAGCGATGTAAAAATATAGATGCAATCATAAATGTAAAAAAAACCGATGAAAATTAAATTTTAAAAACGGGGAAAAACGTCGCTTTTTCGAAAAAAATTCAAAACGACAAAAAACGGAGATAAACGGAAGCGGAAAATAGTTTGCCTTTGGTACATCTGAAACTTCATTTTAAGCTTAAAAACCTTGCTCATGCAATTTTATCTTAATCTGCAAATAACACAATTTTATTATTAGGCCAAAATTAATTGGTATAAGTAACATTAATCTATACCACAGCTTTTTTTCTTGGTTTATTAAGAAATTCAGAAAAATTAAAGGCATTGAAATCTTTTCAAATTTGAATTGTAGACATAAGTCCACATAAGTTTATGCTGATCGACATAACACAATTAAAACCTAATCAGAAGCAAAGACAATAGATGTGTACTAAATTATAGGCTATATTGTATATTTGTATACTTAAAATTGTTACTAATAAATATTAATTATAGGCCCAAGAATTTTATATCAAAATAACTCTTACAAATTTCATTTCTTGTAGGGACCTACTAGGCCTGCGTGTATTTCTAAAATGATGACTTAAACAATTACATAATGACACTAGGCCTATACCGGTAGTTACATGTAGCCTAATCCTTGAGAATACGATTAAAACGTACGGAATATCAGACAAAAAATTAAATTAAGAAAAATAATAATAGACACTAAATAAATAAATAGAGACATATTTTTTTTAAAAAAACGATTAAAAACGATGCTAAAAATAAAAAAACGAAAAAAGAACTTTTTTGGGAGAGAATAAAAAACGAAAAAACGTTTTTTTACAACTATGATAGCGATGTATGTGGATTGTAGGTTAGTTTTTCATTGTGAGGACGTGTAAAAAATGTATAACTTTGACCTAAAACAGCACATTTGTAGCTTTAAGAGGTAATGAATGATTCAGTGAGTGAGTCATGGTTGAGGGCGTGGTGGTGTAGTGGGTAAGTTCGTTGCCTTGCAGCCGGAGGGTTGCATGCAGGTTCGAATCCATCTCAGGCCGCCGTGTAGGGACCTTGAGCAAGTCCTTCACTCTCAATTACTCGGTGAGAAACTCCGATTCAGTGCCCGTGCTGTTTCCGGGAGCGCCTCTGAGTAGAGTGCTTGAAGGGCGCTATAGAAGTGGAGAAATAACTAAATAAAAAATAAATAAGATGGCTGGCTAGAGGTTTTAAAATGAAATTCGTGCGCAGCTATATATACCTGAGCAGCTATATACCCCGTCATCTCTGATCCCTTGGCGACCGATTACGACCTTCTTCGGACTGCTATTTTGAGCATCCGTTATAACACTCGTCAATAAGCTGGTGCCATACGCTTGGCTTTTGAGTGGCGCTTTAGAAATTTGGGGATTACGATTACGGTTACGGTTTGCTTATACCCTTGCCGAAGAGACAAGAGTATGACAAGCTGCGAGGTCAGCGACAAGTCGACTAGGATCAGACATATAATATGATGGAGCGCGACCAAGAAGCATTGGCGGAGTTTATCAGATATAGGGAGCTAAGCCCCCTCCCAAGAAGGCCCGGCAAAAAGTTTGCTGGGAAAATTGTATATTTAAAAAAGGTCATCAGCTTTTTTGGCCGGGAAAAAATGGTGTAGCGAAATAATTATATTGTTGGCGCCGCTCTTTTGGATTTTAGGTCTTTAGCCCTTCCAAGAACTGAAACCAAACTCCGTCCATGCCAAGAAGGCACCGCCAGACAAGTGCAGCAACTCGGTTTATAGGCGATGTGCCTAGGATCAATATTAATTTAAAACATAGGCCTAGACAAACAAACTGTGCATAGAACATAAATCCATTTATACATGAGAGACATAGTTAGTCTCTTGAGAGACATACATGTAGTAAGTCTCTTTAACCCACCTCCTACCTCCAGGCCTTCAAATCTTTCCGTCGACGCCTTGAGCGTACTTACAAACGAACCCATGACCCTCAACTCCTCTCTGCTCTAAAAGCTGCTACAAACAAATACCATCACCTTCTGGCAATGGCCAAGAAGAGGTTTTACTCCTCACTAGTTCAATCCCGATCTTGTAATCCTCGTCTTCTCTGGAAAACGGTAAACCAACTTCTACATCGGAACTCCTCTAGCCCACTTCCAAACTCTCTACCATCTTCTTCAATCGCTGACTCATTTTGTTCGTTCTTCTCTGGCAAAGTAACTACTATCCGTCTCTCTCTGCAATCACTCCTCTCAAAATCTACCATCGATTCACCTGCAGATACACCCCCCTCCACCCACGACCTTCCGTCTTCCCCACCTCAATCATCACTATCTGCTTTTAACCCAACATCAGAGTCTGAAGTGTCCAATTTATTACAATCTCTTCCAAACAAGCAGTGCGAACTCGACCCTATACCTACCGCCCTACTGAAAGAGTGCGCATCTATCATTGTCCCCATCATCACAAAAATAATCAACCTCTCCTTATCTACTGGCAACTTTCCCCTCCTCTTCAAACATTCTTTGGTAACTCCACTTCTAAAAAAACCATCACTTGATAAGGAAATCCTTTCTAATTATCGACCTGTTTCCAACCTCTCATTCATCTCTAAACTAACAGAACGTGTCGTACTCTCTCGCATCAATGACTACTTGACTTCAAATTCACTCCTTAACCCAAACCAGTCCGGCTTTACTAAAAAGCACTCCACCGAAACACTTCTCACTTCCCTCTACAATAAACTTGTCTCTGCCATCTCTCATCAACAAGTCTCCTGTCTTTGCCTCCTTGATGTCTCTGCAGCCTTTGACACCATCGACCACAACCTACTACTCCAAAGACTCTCTTCCTGGTTTGGCTTTACCGACACCGCTCTCCTTTGGATTCAGTCTTATCTCTCATCACGCTCTTTCTCAGTCAAAACACTTGAAACGTCTTCTCAATCATGCCCTCTCACCTGTGGTGTTCCGCAAGGTTCTGTCCTCGGGCCCCTCTTGTTCATCCTCTACACCACTCCACTCAGTTCACTCATAAAAGCATCCACAGTCGACCATCATCTATATGCTGACGACACCCAACTATTCATCTCTTTCTCTCCAAGCAGCTTCTCTGACTCCATAAATAATCTTCTCTCTGTGGTCACCCAAATCACCTCTTGGATGACCTCAAATCTCCTCTGCCTTAACCCCTCCAAGACAGAATTTATACTAATTGGCCTCAGAGAGCAACTCAAGAAAATTCCTGATCCCTCTATTTCCTTCAACAATGACTCTTCTTCCAACCACACTTTCTCCGCAAATTCTCCTGTCCGAAACCTAGGTGTAATCTTTGACCAGCATCTTAGCTTCTCCGACCACATAACCCAACTTTCCCGCACTTGTTTCATGCACATACGAGATCTCCGCAGAATCCGACCTATGCTTGACTTTAAAACTGCATCCACAATAGCCACATCCATAGTTCATGCGAAACTTGATTACTGCAACTCTCTCTTCCTCAACATTGATATAACCCAAATTAACCGCCTCCAAGCTATCCAGAATGCCCTCGCCCGTGCAGTGACGAAAACCCCCAAACGTCACCACATCACTCCTGTCCTGAAATCACTTCACTGGCTCAAAATACCTGAACGCATCGAATACAAAGTCCTCTCACTCACTTACAATACACTTCAATCATCCCAGCCGTTCTACCTTCGTCAGTTGTTCACCATCCAGCCACCTCGTTCAACACGCTCCTCGTCCTCCATTACACTGCTTCGCCCTCCCATCACTTCATCACTGAAATTCGCAAACCGTTCCATAGCCATTGCCGTTCCACCTCTCTGGAACAAACTTCCGCCAGCACTTCGGCAAACTTCCGACCCATCATACGAACTCACCAAAACTCCACCTCTCGCTATCTCCCCACAGGTCTTTCACTCAAAACTGAAAACATTGCTCTTTCAAAAATCCTATCCTGATTCTTCCTCTTCTCCTCACATCCCCCGCCACTTCAACTCTAAACATCACCCACCTTAGCCGTCCATCTATCTGCCTGCCTGACTCTCCGGACTTGACCTGCTGCCTATCGATTTTGTTTTGATTGAGCGCCTGTGAATAAGCTGGTTCCCGCGACTTGGCTTTTGTGGGCGCTGTAGAAGTTTCGAGATTACGATTACGATTACGATTACGAATGTTTTTATAGAAACACGTAGCATATATTGAAAGACGGCAAACCCAATTTTCTCAACGTTTCATAAGAAGTTATGAGGCATGTGTACAATGTATTGTTGTTCCTGAATCACAAATTTCGTTCATTTTTCGTTAACATTTTACATCATATTAGACATAATCTGGTTTCTCTTGAAATTGCAATATATCTGTGCTACGTAAATGTTATTTTAACTTTCCTGACTGCCAGAGGCACCACTGTGCATAAGCGAAATTTTTGCATGGGGGCAAAAAAAATTTGATGATCGCGGTTAATGGTTTAGCAGCCGAGCTTGAAAAATGCAAAGCTGGAAATTAAGAACACGAGTATTTTTTAATGAGATTTCTTAATGCAAATGTTTCAGTTTATTTTGTGTATCAGCCCTAATATGAATAGTTTCTTCAGCGCGAAGAAATTTGTTAAAAATCAAGAGCAGATGCTAAAAGTGGGTTCCTGAAGCGGCTGTAATATTATAAGTCCATTGAATGAATGAATGAATGAATGAATGAATGAATGAATGAATGAATGAATGAATGAATGAATGAATGAATGAATGAATGAATGAACGAATGAATGAATGAATAAATGAACAAAAACTAGGTGTCAATTTTCAAGGTTCAAGTGTTCCTCTAGCTACTTCTACATTGTAGTAACAATTTCTGAACTTCTAAAGCGCCACTCGAAAGCCGATCGCAGGGCTCCAGATTATTCGCAAGTGCTGCATTGAGCCAGAATGCTGCTCAATGGGTAGCCTAGTCAGAACAGGGGCGAGTCCGGTAGCCTAAGCATTAGCTGATAATGTGTGTGTCGCTAGTTAAGGAAAGTGGAGGATCCGAGGATCAGATGAGTGGGGGGGTGTAGTATCATTCTTTTGAGCAGTTCTGGGTGGAACTTCCGAGGGGTTAGACCTATAACCAGAGCCCTTTATCCAGGGTTCTCTACAGTTTGACCTCCCTATAGATTCTGTACTGGCGGCATGCAAAATGGACAAACTGCAGCTGGCTTCTAGCAAACTTGATTTATACAAAACTGGTGAATAAGCAGATCTCCCTGAGGTACCGGTAGGGCCTAATTGAATTCGGTGCACTGTTGAGAAATTTCAAATTCTGGCATTGGTATTGATACTTAATTTTGTGCAGTTGTGAAAGGTTGCATGACAGCGAGGTTCCAATCACGTAGGCCATAATCGATAGGCCTACTACTTGCGTGGGCATTGGGCACCCGCCGGAGGGTTAAAAATCAATGGTCATTGTTCCAGCTTTTAGCAAGATGTTGATAATGCAAGGCAGAAAATTAAGAGCATGTTTATTTCTACAAAGATTTCTAAACATAGATTTCTGACTTTCACTGTATGTCTCGTTCGCGTCATTAGTGCAGAGTGTGATTTGCCGGGGGGGTTGGGGGGGTCGGACCCCCTCTTTGCTATGGCCCGACCCCCACACTTCCACCTCCAAAAAAAAGGTGTGGGGGTCCAATTTCGACCCCCTCTTTTGGCAGTGCGGGCGGCCAGTGCCACAAGAGGGGGACTGCAAGCAGTTAGTAGGACTTATTTGTTTCATTTCCTCATTCGTTCAACACTTGACAGGTCACAGTTGACACAAAGTTTCAAGTTTTGCTACTTTTAAAGATAATCTGAAAGTAGGAATGCATCTAAAACAATTGCTGACAAAACTGTCCATTTATCCTATCTCCAGTGCAGATTGCGAGCGTGGTTTTAGTTCCATGAATCTGCAGCACACAGACACAAGAAACCGGCTAAAAACTGAAACTGTCAGTGCTCTATTGATGATAGCTGTTAATGGTCCTGCTGTGCAATTTTTCAAGTGTCACGAGTATGTCTTATCTTGGTTCAAAAAAGGCAGGCATGGTGCCAACGACAAACCAACAGGGAAGAAAAGGAATGTTGATGAGCTTAGACCAAGATATAAACTTTTTGCCATGATTAAAGACTAGTCACTACCACTTAGCTAGAGTTCATCACAAATTAGGCTACATCATACATGACAATTTCATTTCAATAATTTTCGCATGATGACTAGTTTATCATAAATAATTTGCACTTCGTTATTGATGATTCTTGTTTCTGTTGTCATTTGAAATTATTTCAGTTTTTAGTCCTCAATAGGAACACAAATATCTTCTTATTAAGAAAGTTCTTATTTGAAGTTATTTCTTGTGAGTTGTTATAAGAACAGTATTTAGTTGATGCGTTACAGCTTGTGACTTGTGAAGTTCCGAGCACTTCGTTCATCCTAGGACCTTACTATTGTTTTATTATTTTGAGTGCTGAGTCTGCTGACTGCTGAGTATTATTCTCACTTTGCGTTGTACTAACTATAGTGCAACATAAGTGAATATTATAGTGCCACTATGGCACTATAAATGAATACCCATATGTCTTTGCTCCATGTTTATGTGTTTTCCATGTTAAACAAAAAAAAAAGTAAAACAAAAATTTCAATTGGACTTTGTTATTTTTCTCATATTTTAAGTCCAATTGGGAGTGGTTTTTGTATTATTTTACTTCTAATTTAGAGCAAGTTTATGCAGTACTGTGTTTGTTTACAATGAAAGTTGCTAATGACAAGTTAATTAAACTTGAAAACTACTGGGTTAACGAACAGAAAAACTTCAAACCCTTTAACATAAATAACATGTTAACTGATCTTTAAAAAGGTGATATTATTCAATTCATTCAATTCACTTTCAATAGAAGATTTTGCTTTGGATTGCACCAAATCAATAGCGGCCGGGGCTCCGCCCCGGACCCCGCTGGGGGAGCTTACGACGCTCCCCCAGACCCCCTAGTCGGATATGCTCCGCAGTCGCCGCGGCGTATTTTGGCCCCCCCCCAAAACAAGGACATTAAGCCGACCCCCACACTTCTTTTTTGACAAATCACACACTGCATTAGTGCGTTAATGCGAAGAAATTTGCTAAAAACCCAAAAGCAGTAGTCAAAAAATAAGTGTCAATTTTCTAGGGGGCAAGTGCCCCCTTGCCCCTATGTGCGGGCGCCCATGTAGCCTAAGCGATCCATTTAAAGTCGCTCAACGTTTAATTTTAACCGGATCTGTCAGTGCAGTTTTGTGCGTTGATCATTGCACTTTTGATTAATTCTTGAGGGAATTTATTGAGGACGACAGCATATTAACCTATACTCTCTTAGTCAAGATAAGAATTATGTTGCAAAAGTTGATCCAACAAATTTTTGGACACAAAGCTTATCCAAAATTGTTATATAATACATAGATAATGCAATCACTACAACACCAAAATCTTCTCCAGTTTTAAGTATACACAAACCTAACAACATGCAGGACTTGTCCTGGCATTACTGCAGGATCTTTCCTTTTGTCATTAATGATTTATGAAAAATAATTATTCTACAGTTATTGCAACTGATTCGGCCTTTACATTTGGACACGGTGCATAGAGTCTATCTATAGGGTCCGTATTATGTTTGAGCATTGTCCACATGATAAACTGCCCGACAATCTATCACCGTTTTGGTGCTGAATGCAGAATATTAAACTGGGAGAAATAAAAAAAAATGAAAGGGGAGAAGCAATCTGCATCTAGGATTTGGTCATAAGCCGACACTAGAGGATGCGAAGTGGTTTATGTTCAGAGGGTCGCAGGATAGATTTGAAACAATTCCTGTTCCTATTCTCAGAAATAAAAATAAAGCCTATAAGTGTCCGCATGTATGATAGGATTGATAGGGTCATAGGCTGTCTAAAGTCTAAACGATTCGAAATATTATTCGGGGTCACGGTATAGATTTCGCGCAATTTCTGCTCCCATTTCCAATTTTCTTCTCTTGCTCTGACACGTGCTTGCCCTCTCATGGACAGGGTCGAAATGCCGCCTATCATTGTTCCGTCATTGAATCCCCCTTTGGCTTTATAAATGCCTACTTTGCACGATTACGTCCGTTTTGTTGAACCTACGGAAAGAAAAGCAATCGGTAGGCCTATAGGTTAATGATAGTATAGTCTGACGACCGAACTCGTCTGCAGCCGATTAGAAGCAGTGATGATCCATGGGTTTAAGTCTGTCTCTTTCTTGATCCGTGTGACTCTGTCTCTGTCTCTCTTTCTGTCTCTGTTTCTCTCTGTAGTATGTCTGTCTGTCTCTGCCTGTCTCTGTCTGTCTGTCTCTGCCTGTCTCTGTCTGTCTTTCTCTCTTTCTCTCTCCCTCCTTAAATCTATCTCTATCCCCTCTCTCAGTCTGTCTCTCTGTCTCTCTTTGTCTCTCTCTGTCTGTCTCTGTATCTCTGTCTCTTTATGTCTGTGTCTCTATATCTCTCTCTGTCTCTCTCTTTCTCTCTCCCTCCTTATATCTATCTCTATCCCCTCTATCTGTCTCTGTCTGTCTGTCTCTCTTTCTCTCTCCCTCCTTAAATCTATCTCTATCCCCTCTCTCAGTCTGTCTCTCTGTCTCTCTTTGTCTCTCTCTGTCTGTCTCTGTATCTCTGTCTCTTTATGTCTGTGTCTCTATATCTCTCTCTGTCTCTCTCTTTCTCTCTCCCTCCTTATATCTATCTCTATCCCCTCTATCTGTCTCTGTCTGTCTGTCTCTGTCTCTCTCTGTCTGTCTCTCTGTCTGTCTCTCTGTCTCTCTGTGTCTGTCTCTTTGCCTCTTTCTGTGTCTTTCTCTTTCTCTCCTCCTCCTTATCTCTATCTCCATACCCGCTCTCTGTCTCTGTTTCTCTGTCTCTGTCTCTCTCTGTCTATCTCTGTCTCTCTGTGTCTGTCTCTTTGCCTCTCTCTGTCTCACTCTCCGCCTGTCTTTGTCTGTCTCTCTGTCTCTGTCTTTGTCTCTCTGTCTCTCTGTCTGTCTCTCTGTCTCTGTCTCTGTCTCTCTGTCTCTGTCTCTCTGTCTCTCTGTCTCTGTCTGTCTCTCTCTGTCTGTCTCTGACTCTGACTCTCTCTGTCTCTCTATCTCTCTGTCTCTGTCTCTCTGTCTCTGTCTCCCTGCCTATCTGTCTCTGTCTCTCTGTCTCTCTCTTTCTCTCTCTCCGTCTCTCCCTCTATCTTTATCGACAGTTTTGTAGCCGAGTATACGTATACACGCAAGAAATCTACGACCAAAATCATTGCTTTGGAGCAATTCTCCTCGCCGGTGTCACGAAATAGTGTGTCCCCTGTATTAATCGTATACCCCCCCAAATCAAGAAAAGCCATAAAAGCCACTTCCGCGTGTATTTATTTTTTCAAATCAATTTTCATCTGCTTTTGTTTTGAACAATTACACTAACAGGTATGTTTATTCCTACTAGATAATTTGTGTTGCTTTTGTTTTAGAGCACCTAACACTCTTAAAACACTTAAAAACACTCAGAGTCACTAAATAAATTCGAGTTGCCTTTCTCTGAACATTGCTTTAATAGGACACTTTAAACAATTAGAGTCACTTCAAATTTTGATTAGAGCACAAATTATTTTCAAATAATCGCATTTTTCAGAAAAGGGATAGACTGGTTCATCCCCCCGGATAGTCTAGACCGGTTAATTCCATCCGGGGGGATAGATTAATTCATCCCCCCGGATACTTTTCAGGGGGATACTCTGTTTCGTGACACCATGCAGCACTGTAACAGGATCCGCGAAAATCGTTCAGCTGTGATGTGATCTAAATTGTCTTCGCTGTTGTCGGAAATCAACCGGTGCAAAGAAAGTAGCGGCGCACTTTGACGACGGAAGTGTTTTGTTTTTGTTGACTTAAGTCTTGGACAGCACATCACAGCTTGCGCAGTTAAGTCTTAGCATCGAGACATCGCCGACATTCAATAAACCGGAGTCTCTAGTGTAGTATAGACAGTCAATCAACTGCAGGCTCTGGTGCAGTATAAACGCGACGCTGCCCATCCTTAAGACGGCTTTTTATGGTCCTATATACACTCCTAAGACATCGCATTCACAGTCTGGTATAGTGTGGGAGAGTGTAGGATACTAAGGTGCTGTATAACGGACATTTACTGTCGGTTTCCGGCTACTTTTCTCTCGCCAACATGTAGAACGAAACGTGATCGGCTCACTCGTCGGATGGACGTGGCATTCGTTTATATATCAGGAAGAAAAAGACATCAGATAACGTCGCAATTTACTGTGCGTTACCACTTGCCATGCAATTCGTTTCGTATATATATATATACGTGTATAATTGTATATCGTATATATATATATAATATATTCATGCGTTTCGTATATATATACTATATAATATATATACATGTATATACACGAAACGCATTGCATGGCAAGTGCATGGTAACGCACAATAAATTGCGACGTTATCTGATGTAGGCCTATCTTTTTCTTGCATATATATATATTATATATATAGACCCCTATATATATGCAACTTGGATCTGTGGACCTATCCGTGTGCAATTGCAAACATAAAAAGCACATAATTATTCTTCTGTAGACTCTGGCCTACATCTGTACCGACCACTTTCTTACCGACCATGTTTTATTTCCACGGCGGGGCTGACACGCTGGGAGCGGCTCTGAATAGTTAGTAGCCAACTGCAAGAGGCGGTTTTTAAATAAGTTCTCATTATATGCCTACGATACAATGCATGGTGTCCCCTCTGTTCCATTTTAAATCAACTGACTATAAGAGAGGTACTTCACTGATATAATCTGAATCTGCTCTGAATCTAATCTGAATCTGTTCTGAAGCTGCTCTGAATCTTCTCTGAATCTGCTCTGAATCTGCTCTGAATCTTTCCTGAATCCGACTGAGTCTGTAAGTGTAATTGATAGCTTCTATTGCGCCCGCGTGTAGTAGGCTGAATGACCTCTCCCCAGGGCTTTTTAACGTGCAGTTGTACACAAAATGCGCAGTTCTAAATAGATTTGTGCAGTTGTAGAAGCACTTCTCGTGACTTCTGTGCAGTTAAAACTAGTTGAAAAAGGCTATTCTCCTCCGACTGGGAGTAATTTACCGTGGAAGATGGGAAAGAAAAGAAAAGGTTGTGCACTTCTAAAAATTCCTTAAAAACAGCCCTGCCTCTCCCTTTAATACAACCTAAAGGACTATTTAATTTCATTAGTGCATGATCTTATATAAGTAGAATAATACTGAAGATAATCATGATGCAGTGAACGTGCGCATGAGTGCAGCGCACAGCTCGATCCAACTGAAATCGTAGTCACGTTGGTTATCCTTTTATCCAGCTCTGCTCCTAATCTGGGAGTGCCAACCCCAAGCCTGGATTAGACAGGAGGGCGACGTTAGGGCCTTTATGATGGAACACAATTTTTGTGTCGTTAAATTAAAACTACTATTTATTTTGGTCTGTCGGTTGGAGAAAACAAGTCGATATCCGGTTGTTCAGATAGACTAAAAAGGTCGAAGTTTACGTATACATGCTGCAGAGCAAATCAGCTGAAACACAAGTGCTTATCCTCGTCTATGCTGCAGTTGAAAAGACAGCAATCTGCAGTCTACAAGAAGATTGCTAATTAAGAGAATTGAGCTTAATTTCGCAAAGTCTGCAGAGGGTATTACGCGTTTTGCGGGTGTCTTCGCATAATATATAGCTCTGTTTCTCTGACTAGAATTGGATTCAGACTGAACTCATTGCCCCCGATTGCAATAATCGATTGCTGGGGTTTCACCCTGCCAACGATTATCTTTCGCTGCACATAGTAGTCTAAGGAATTGACTTTGAGAGATGCCGAAGATACATCTTTGCCTGCTGCAGATACGGTGGCATTGATGCGCTCATGAGACGCTCAAGCGCATAGGAACCAGATCGCGTGTAGTCTAAAATCACACGCAAAACCTTAGTTCAAGAGTTCTCCTTCAATGGAAGTGCGTACCCATACGTTAAGACGAATGCAAGTGAATATATAATCGGTGTACGAATTCACATCAATGCAATCATCCATCCATTCATACATTCATCCATCCATCCATCCATTCCATTCATACATCCATTCATTCATCCATCCATTCATTCATTCATCCATGCATCCATTCATTCGTCCATTCATTCATTCATTCATCCATCGATCCATTCATTCATTCATTCATTCATTCCTTTATTCATTATATTCGTTATTCACTTTCCCAACTTGTCATTCGTTCACTCATTCGTTTGTTCATTCATCATTCATTCCACTGCTCATTCCTTCATTCATTCGCGTACATCCATACATCCATTCGCCCGTTCATTTATTGATGCGTTCATTCATTCATTCGTCCATTCGTTCGTTCATTCATTCTTTCGTTCATTCATTCGTTCATCTTATACTTCGTTCGTTATTAGTTGAACCATTCTTTCGTTCATCTGCTATATCTCACTAATGAATTTATTCGTTCATTCACTCGCACGTTCAGCCATTTACAACAGCAGCTGCTTACAGATGGTCAGTGGTTATACGCAAAGTAGTCGTACTCAGGTAATTTGTTGTGATTAGGAAACGTATAAAGCGCTTCTTCTCCATACAAGACATCTTCGCATACGTGACATAGACGACGTACATTTGCAAGCGGGTCTCGCATTATATGCTCTGCAGATGGTTTGGACTTTTTGAACGGACTGGAGAGGGCTGGGTTGTGATGGGAGGGTCCATGAAAGGAGTCTCTTGTGGTATATGGAGATCGACGACGGTATAGGGAGACATCAACGGAGACGACGGTGTGGATAGGTTTGCATGGCTATCGTGGATATGATCGCATTTGTGTTGGACACGATCGGTCGTTTAGTCTCGGCTGTTACCCTAATGGCTATTGATGGCTGTGGATGGCTAATGGCTGTGGATGGCTTCTGTAATGGCTAATTGCGACTTCACGTTCTGCACGCAAATACAGCAATGAATTTATGCGTTCAGTGAATACAGCTGTACTTCTTTAATGTGTTCGTCATACAGCACATGTTTTATATGTTTGTATGTATGTATGTATGTATGTATGTATGTATGTATGTATGTATGTATGAATGTATGTATGTATGTATGTATGTATGTATGTTTGAATGTATGTATGTATGTATGTATGTTTGAATGTATGTATGTATGTATGTATGTATGTATGTATGTATGTATGTATGTATGTATGTATGTATGTATGTATGTATGTATGTATGTATGTACGTATGTATGTATGTATGTATGTATGTATGTATGTATGTATGTATGTATGTATGTATGTATGTATGTATTTTTGTTTCTTTGTTTGTTTGTATATAAGTATGTATGTCTGTATGTATGTATGTATGTATGTATGTATGTATGCATGTATGTATGTATGTATGTATGTAAACTATGTATGTATGTATGTATGTATGTATGCATGTTTGTATGTATGTATGTATGCATATATGTATGTATGTATGTATGTAAACTATGTTTGTATGTATGTATTCGTATGCATATATACATGTATGTAGGCCTATGCAATATGTGTATCAATGTATACATGTTCATATACCTATGCACATAAGTTGGTTAGTTGCTGTCTAACAGACATGGTAATATGGTCGCCCTCATCTTCTAATCAGGCTTGGGACTGGCACGATCATATGTTAGATGTAGGTGGCGGAGCATAGCCTATGTATAATAATATGCAAATCATCATAATCATATGCATAGTCTACTATAGTACTGGTGGTGGTGGGTGGTGGGTGGTGGGTGGTGGTGGTGGGTGGTGGTGGTAGTGGTGGTGGTGGTGGTAGTGGTGGTGGTAGTGGTGGGAGTGGTGGTGGTAGTGGTGGTAGTGGTGGTGGTGGTGGTGGTGGGTGGTGGTGTGGTGGTGGTGGTGGTGTTGGTGGTGTTGGTGGTGGTGGTGGTGGTGATGGTGGGTGGTGGTGGTAGTGGTGGTGGTGGTAGTGGTAGTGGTGGGAGTGGTGGTGGTGGTGGTGTGGTGGTGGTGGTGGTTTTGGTGGTAGAGGTGGTGGTGTGGTGGTGGTGGTGGTGGTGGTAGTAGTGCAGAAGGAATCAAGCGACCTAGATCTGATTCCTAATCCCGGATGGACTTCAATCTGCGTCGACAAATCCCTCGAATGAACTGCAGAGATGTACGAAGAATGGCTTCGGTGTCGCTCGGCTTTCATGCTTGATTGACAGCGCCAATCAACGTAAGACTACGACTACGATGAGCAGATGGTTCATGCATTCTCAGTCGGACGACAGCAGATTCAGCGTTTGAATTGCAATTATTCCGATGGCCTATATAATTATTATTATAGATCAAGGCTTCACCGAAAGTAATCTTTCCTTGTCCTGCCTAACATTAATTTGGAAGATGAAGAAAACAACATGAATTTCTTGAGATGCTTAAGTTCCACAATTATTGCGATTACTTCTAACAGTTCAGACAACAACAACAAATACTACTACTACTACTACTATCACCCTTAAAAACTATTACTATCACAATTATTAGTACACAAGCTGGCGTTACGGTGCAGGAGGACGAGGAGGAGGACGAGGAAGAGGAGGTGGAGGAGGAGTAGGAAAAGGAGGAGAAGTAAGAGGAGGAGGAGTGTCAGTTGCTGCCGTCGAAGATGATGACAATGGTGATGATGAGGCGGATGTTGAAGACGACTACCACATCCTGCTACTGCTGCTGCTGCTGATGATGATGATGATGCTTGTGTTGTATGTCGGTACATTGACGCATCATCGACTGCATAGGATATGTCGTAGATTGTCGTCTAAGTGGTTCTCCTTCAATATCCCAGAGGGGTCGCGGAAATTGTATAACGCTCGGGCGGTGCAGCGGCCAATTCTAAAAGCAGATTAAGTCGAGGCCATGCCAGGAGGAGGAGGTGGAGTATAAGAAGAAGGACAATGAGAAGGAGGAGTAGGAGGAGGAGGAGGAAGAAGAAGAGGAGGAAGTAGAGAAGGGGGAGGAAGAGGAGGAGAGGAGAATGGGGCTAATGAGAAGAGGGAGCCATGGGAAGAATGAAGTAGACCGTGGATTTGGAGAGTGTTTTGGAGCAAGATGATGTGTTTACTTGGGTAAGGATTAGCAGAAGGATGTAGAGGAGGAGGAAAATGAGGAGAAGGGAGGAGAAGGAAGGAGGAAGAACTGACCTCGGGGAATAAGAAGTGGACCGAAGAAGGGGGAAGGAGGGAGACTGAGCTTGAGGATGGCTGGAGAGCTGAGGGTGGATTGAAGTGCAAGTTCGACGGAGGGAAAGAGGCGTGGGATGATGGAAAATACCATGGACAGATTAAGAGGATGGAGGGTGGGAGGGGAGATACGAGGAGAAGGGAGGAGACACAGGATGGGGAAAGGAAACTCTGGAGTTGAAGATTAGGGAAAGGAGTTCAGAATTTGGAATTGGGAGGCAGATGATGAAGATGTACGGTGATTGAGGATTGCCGGGGGCTACAATCCCAGTTTTATATTTTTCTCTTAGAGGCCCATAGTTCAATCTTTGTTGCCATCCCAAAAATCCGCGTGGATCATAGTCTGATGCCATTTATCTTTCTACAATTCTCTTAATGTTTGGGGAAAATGAAGACCGGCAAACTTGAGAAATTGTTTGAGGTAGAACGAGAGAAAAGAAAAGAGGAGGTAGTAGTGGTGGTGGTAGTGATGGCAGTGGTGGTGGTGGTGGGTGGTGGTGGTGGTGCTGGTGGTGCTGGTGATGCTGGTGGTGGTAGTGGTGCTGGTGGTGGTGCTGCTGCTGGTGGTGTTGGTGCTGGTGGTGGTGGTGAGGTGGTGGCAGTGGTGGTGGCAGTGGTGGTGGTAGTGGTGGTGGTGGTGCTGGTGGTGGTGGTGCTGGTGGTGGTGTTGGTGGTGGTGGCAGTGGTGGTGGTGGTAGTGGTGGTGGTGATGGTGGTGGTGGTGGTGGTGGTGGTGGTGGTGGAACTGGATTTCTGGTGGTGCTGGTGGTGGTGGTGAGGTGGTGGCAGTGGTGGTGGCAGTGGTGGTGGTGGTGGTGGTGGTGGTGGTGGTGGTGGTGGTGGTGGTGGTGGTGGTGGTGGTGGTGGTGGTGGTGGTGGTGGTGGTGGTGGTGGTGGTTTTGCACGGTGAACCAAATACATCATAACAGCAATCAGTACAAACTCGACACTCTCGAGTGATTGGTGCATAAGTCAAAGGATCAATCCAAAAAGGTCGTATGGACTATGGACCCACGCGGGGCCGGATTGACCCTTCCCTTCTCGACAACATTTGACTGTGGCAAAAGAGGATGGAGAATGAGTGCATAAGAATTAAGAAGGGCTGGATAAGAATGCCGGAGGCAAAGGGTTAAACTTCGTTAAAGCAAAGACGTAGGAAGGAAGAGAGCAGGAGGTGGAGGAGAAGAACGAATCCCGTGGGAATCAAGATGCAAATGGAAAGATGAATGCATGCAATGCTTGGAATGGAAATGTACGAATAGATGTCTCCTTCTTTTCCCTCTTCTTTTTCGCATCCATATTCATTGCTCATCATTTATTACCTCTGGGGATGTCATGTCCGCCTCGGCGTCCGCCCACCTCTGTTTTGGGCATGTCTGTCTGCCTGTCTGTCTGTCTTTCTGCCTGTCTGTCTTTCTGCCTGTATGTCTGTCTGTCTGCCTGCCTGACTGCCTGTCTGCCTGTCTGTCTGTCTGTCTGTCTGACTGTCTGCCTGTCTGCCTGACTGCCTGTCTGTCTGACTGCCTGCCTGACTGACTGCCTTCCTGTCTATCTGTCTGTCTGCCCGTCAGACAAGCAGACAGACAGTCTTCCTGTCTTTCTGTCTGTCTACCACGGAGGAATAGTCTGCTCAGATCTTATTAGGTGAACGCATGCTTTTCATAAGCGACTTGGGACGACTAACTGGATGAATGTAATTCCCGACTGGCACGCTAATGCCGTGGAAACCAAATGCCTGCCAGCAGGAACAGTTTCCAACATAACTTCAAAAGCTGTAGCCTCATCGGGAGCTAAAACAATTTCGGGTGTACTGTATAGGTCTTTGGGAGCTACAGAAATGCCCTTGTTGATTTATACACCGTGGGTCTGTCGCTGGTATACCCTCTAAGTCTTCGTCCGTCTTGGAGCAGAGGATCACAGGTGCTTGTTGGTGCAGGAAATCGTGACCGATTTAGTTTATAGGTTACTTCCGAGATAGACGGCGTACACATCATCGGATGCCAGCACTAATCCCAGACGACACCACGGCCGACGCCATATAAAATCCCAGAATTCCAATCGACACTCCTCGCACTGCTTATATATATTATATAATAAATATCTTATATATTACATAATAAATATCTTATATACTATATAGTATATTATATAACATATATATGTAATATAAATATATATAATCTCCTGTGGCGGTGAAATGACTCGCAAGGCGCCGAAACGGATTCAGTTAAACGCATTTGATTTATAATAATACTCGTCGCTCACTCGTTTCCAGAAAACTGTTCCAGGCAATTATAAATAGGTTGCTGCATTAAGCGCGTCGTATAAGATTACATAAAAAATGTATGTATGTATGTATGTATGTATGTATGTATGTATGTATGTATGTATGTATGTATGTATGTATGTATGTGTGTGTGTATGTATGTATGTATGTATGTATGTATGTATGTATGTATGTATGTATGTATGTATGTATGTATGTATGTATGTATGTATGTATGTATGTATGTATGCATGCATGCATGCATGCATGCATGCGTGCGTGCGTGTGTGTGTATGTATGTATGTATGTATGTATGTATGTATGTATGTATGTATGTATGTATGTATGTATGTATGTATGTATGTATGTATGTATGTATGTATGTATGCCTTCATGTATGGATTGATTGATTGGTTGGTTGGTTTATCTTAGAATTCTGAATGTTCAAACGACTGATAAAATTATGTAAGAAGATTGCATATTATTTTTTTGAAGTACCGTCCTAACCTAACTACTACAAAATGGGTTTTTGCATGTAGAATAAATAATTATTTAAGGCAATTAAAATTAAAACTGAGGACAGATACTATGCTAAATAATTTGCAAAATAGAGCAACGATAGGATTAAAAAAAACTTGGGATGTCGTATAAGTATATAGCCTATTAGGCTATATATATATATAGTTATATACATATATATATATAGATCTAATGCATACCGGATAATTACTGATTATCCCAGAATCGAATCCAAACAGTCAGACAATTTCTGACAGTGAATTAAAAGTCAGAGAAGTCTACATTAATCTCCCTGGATTACTCAAAACTTTTTCTGAAAAACCCCGATGTAACTTTTCTTCGTTCACGAAACACCTGAAGTGTTACCTTCGTTACTTTGGAGATCACAGCCACAGGGTTCTATATATAGACTGGGATTACCTGCTGTTCTTGGTGTAATTATATGAACGAAATTTCCAGTTCGTCCTCGGTCATCCACCACAGCATACCATCAGCAGACGACCTAAAGTCTTACATAAAAAGGGCACTCGGTGGAATACCAAGGTCTTCTAGTACAGGTCTTCTACTTCAAAAAATTAATGAAACTAAGCAAATGAGAAAAAGATTTTCAACGCTGTCACGACTCTTTGACCGATATGGGACATTGGATAGAGCAGTACGGTTATTCCAAATCCTATACTAGAAGACCTTGGTATTCCACCGAGTGTCCTTTTCTAATTTCAGTGTATACTATATTTGCGACCATCATAGTACAAGGTTTCAGTTGAATCCCTTATTTCAGCTTCCCGCGTTGCATTCTTTTTAGTAATTTCTTCTCACGTCGAAGCTTATACCGATCGATCACATGTTTTGATTTGATGTGTGAAAGAATATAGGTCTTCTATAGTAAGCTTTCAGCATTTGAAATAACCGCACCTGTTCTACCGATGTTCCATATCGGTCACAGCGTCGTGAAACTCGTGACGGCTTTGACAATCTCTTTCTCATTTGCTTAGTTTAATTAATTTTGTGAAGTAGGTCTACTATTAAAGGTCTTGACTTTTCTGACACATCCATACTTTGGCCCTCTGGGGGCAAAGGAATACATTAATATTTTTCTTCAAAACTCTGGCAAGATTTTGCACTCTATACTGGATTTACTTCGCTTTCCGTTTCATTATTTTGAACACTACTGTCTGGCAAGGTCTGCTAATGCTTGTTCGTTGACAAAATCTAGACGTTTACGACATCTTATAGGCGCGTGGTCTCCTTTCTCTTTCTATCGTGCCGCTTCTTTAGTTAAGTTGATATAATCTTATCCTGACGGCTAATCGTCATAACTGTAATTGTCTGTTGATCATGTAGGACTCTTGTTCCTCTCTTGGAACCTTTCTGGCTTTGGTATATTTGCAATTGTCCGTGGCACAATTTGCAGGCTGCAATGTAAAAAAATTATCTACACTTGTTAAAAAGTGTTGCAATTTCTGAAGACATTTCCTTTAGCTTTCCTCTTTTTTGTAGGGTTTCATGAGCGTTCGAAATTCTTCATGGAAGGTTCTTATAAGTTTAAATGCACCGTCAGATGCACTGTCATAAACTGAATAGAATGACATATTATATTACAAGTTGAAATATCTCAAAGGATAAAAAAGTTATTAGTGTTTTACCATTTTCAGGCATAGCGACATGTCGCGAACGTTGGATATATCTTAAAAAGTTAATATCTCCTACAAATATGCGACTATTCTTGAAATTAAGATAGAATTTTGCTCAGCTTAAAGAGCTCTTTCCAACGATGTATTGCTTGGTGTTTAATTATTTTACACTGGAATATTTCACAAGAAAACCTGAAATTTTCTCAAAAAACTCAAATTTTTCGAAACTTTGGCTTTCTGGGGGCAAAGGAAGACATTAATATTTTTCTTCAAAACTGTTTTGACATTTCTTGACCCCCTGCCATATGATAACTTGTTATTGCTATTACATTTTCGATTTCTAATTTTCGTGTTTTTCACTCCACCCTGATGTATAATTATGTCTGCATACATACGCACAAGCACAAGCGCATTCATACAAACACACACACACACAATATACATATAGACTAAATAATTATATATAAATATATAATGGAGATGCTAACCTTCGTATATAACAGTCTATATATAATTATGACTTAATATCATTCTTAAAAATTGCCAGTCGACAACATATTGGACTGCAGCATCAACTATGTATATTACGGCAGATGATGAAAAGTCCTTTGCTATCCCTGACACGTGATAATAGACATGGCTTCAGTGCCCTAATGGTGACGCCGATGTCTGCATACAGATCGTCATTTCGGAGGGTGGATGTCAGCATAGAAGGACGGCTGCTGCTGCGGCGGTGGGAGGGCAGCAGCAACACAGGACGGACGGAGAATTAGCATCGACGGACGGAACCTCAATTAGAAACTGAATCGCTAACTGCGTCTGCAGTCGAAATAACCGCATTAGTCGGGTGATGATGATGACGAGCACTGCAGTGACCATAATAGTCTCTCATCCTCCACCCATTTTCTTCCCTACTCCATTTTCCACCCTACTCCATTTCCTTTCAGACGGTCCACCCGTCACGGTTGTCTGGCACGTGCGGAAGTATACTCCACGCAGTAGGGGGAAAATCCCGTATAAGTTGGCACGAGCGGAAACGCTTCAACGGAAAACCTCGTATAAGTTCGTTGACCAGTGTTTTGACCAATCACCTGATTTGGGGGGGGGGGGCAGAATTCGGGTTTCTGGGGGCAGGAAAATGGCCGATTTTATTCATTCATTCATTCCGAAAATTTATATAGCGCCTCTTCAAGAAACCTACTCAAAGGAGCTCTCTGCGCTGGCCTGTCTGATGTTAGGTGTGATACCGTGTGATTAAGAACAAAACTAATACACACGTTAGCAAACAACGCACAGTAAGCTGGAGGAGTGACCGTTGGTAGGCACACACACACACACACACACACACACACACACACACACACACACACACACACACACACACACACACACACACACACACACACACACACACACCTACACACACACACACACACACACCTACACACACACACACACACACCTACACACACACACACACACACACACACACACACCTACACACACACACACACACACACAAGTGGAGCCAACCAACGGATTCCGTCGACAGCTGACAGCTGGTGTGGACGGATGTTCAGATCGAGTCTCTGAATTTGATTTTGAATTGAATTGAATTGAATTGAATTGAATTTTGAGCAGATGGTATCCAGTGGACCAGACACCGACGATACCTTTGACCGAAAAAACTTGAGCCCTGCCGAGAAACAGAGGCATGATATAGCCTATTGAAAATGAGGCAAAACTCGCGCTGGGGATGGGCCAGGTCGGCCCGAGGGTTTAGGTCCACTGTTCCGAGGGTCCACTATTCCGAAGGTCCACAATTCCGAGCCCTAACCCTAAACCTATAACCCTAACTCACCTCAACCCTAACCATAACCATAAACCTAACCCTAACCCACCCCAACCCTAACCATAACCATAAACCTAACCCTAACCCACCCCAGCCCTAACCATAACCCTAAGTCTAACCATAACCCACCCAAACCATAACCATAACCCTAACCCTAACCCTCCCCAACCCTTACCCTACCCATAACCCTAAATTTAATCCTGACCCACCCAACCCTAACCCACCCTACCCCAACCCTAACCCTAACCAACTGTAACCCTAACCACCAAGGATAACGAACAAAATATAGCGGATATTCGGAATATGGGACCTTCGGAATTATAGTGGACCCTCGGAATAGCGGGCCGGTAAAGCTGGTCCGAGAGAGGGAAGGAGGGATATAACCCAGGTGTTTGGAGGGATGAAAAATACCCCTGCTTGGAACCTCATAGTTTAGTCACTTTAGTGCTCTCTGTATTCTCCAACTCCACGTGGATCATAGTTCTGACCCCACCAGTTATTTTTCTACATTTCTCATATAGTCTACTGTGAATCACGCCACGTGGGACCAAAAACAGCTGAAATTGACACGTCATACATATTGATGAGGTAGACAGACGTTGTCGACTTGGCAATGATGGCTGCCCAACGTATATGTTTTTTAACGAAAGGCATGCAGTCCAGTCCAACCTCTGACCTTATAATTATCGTGTCGTATATCTGAACATTTATGGAGCGCCTCTCACAGACAGTAGACCCCTATGTACCACCTAGAGGTGCCTTCAGCACAGAGACCCCGCGGGGGGGGGGGAAGAAACGTCTTGAGAGATAGTGTGAGGACAGGACTGGAGAAATGGAATTGAGTAGGTCAGCTTTCGGTGACCTCATCAGACAGGTGGATGAGAAGTTGACATGGTCCTTTTGACCTCGTGTGTTGCTTCTGCTGCTGATGATAGAAAGAGCGATGTTTTTTTACCTCGGAATCTTGCCGCAAAAAATAGATGCCTTGAGCTGCTCTATCCTGCAACATTCTGGCTCTTCTCGACGCCTGTCACGATTGGCGGAGTCTGGTATAATTTAGGCTAAATTAAATGCTACCGATTTGAGAGGCAATTAAAACTCGCTAGTAAAATTAATGTTGGTAATCGTGACAGAGTTGCGGATGTATGCATGTAAGTATGGGATATGTGTATGCGTGTAAGTATGGGATGAGTGTATGCATGTGAGTATGGGATGAGTGAATGCATGTAAGTATGGGATGAGTGTATGCGTGTAAGTATGGGATGAGTGTATGCGTGTGAGTATGGGATGAGTGTATTCGTGTAAGTATGGGACGAGTATACATGTATGCGTGTGAGTATGGGATGAGTGTATGCGTGTGAGTATGGGATGAGTGTGTGCATGTAAGTATGGGATGAGTGTATGGGTGTAAGTATGGATGAGTATACGCGCGTGTGAGCATGGGATGAGTATATGCGTGGGAGTATGGGATGAGTGTATGCTTGTGAGTATGGGATGAGTATATGCGTGTGAGTATGGGATGAGTGTATGCGTTTGAGTATGGACGAGTATATGCGTGTGAGTATGAGATGAGTGCATGCGTGTGAGTATGGAGCGCGGGTGCATGCGTGTATAAGCATAATGTGCGGTGTATAATTTACAAACATACACAAGCACCTACACCCCATACTTACATGTGCATATATTATATGTCATATGTATACCTGTAAGTATGGGGTGTGTGTGTACGTATGTAAATATGGAGTGCGGCTGCCTATATAATAATATAATGTAGGGGAGGGCGGGGCAAAACGCCCACCTTAAGGAAAAACTGGGTGTAGAGAGCAAAATACATTAACATCTTATGTTAATTTTTTATCATCATAAACATCTGCACTTATACTACAATATCACTGAATAAAAAAACTTAAATGGATTCAAATTTAGGCACAAAATTGTCTGAAAGTTTTTGGTCCAAAAGGAGCGTTTTGCCCCACCTAGGGGGCAAAATGCCCATACCCTGGGCATTTTACCCCAATGGTAATGCATACTAGATAATTGCCCAAATAGATATGCAAACTCTTGCGACCAAACCTTGAAGATGCCTAGTGAGAGTTTTTCTTGGAACTTTATAAATTATTTCTGCTTTTCTCTTACTAATTTCACCCGACCTGACTTTTGCCAGAGCAATTTCCAATGTTTCAATGCCATACTCTCCTCTCTTTGTTTTTCTCTTGTAGTTTCGGACCATTCTCTGTAACGAAATTTTTCGGTACAAACAATAGTTATTAGGCCCATAAAATGTGTCAAGCAGCATTACGAATCGAAATTCGTGCAAGACTGTCAGGCATTTTTGAGATAAAAGCGAAGTCAATCAGATGAGGTAAGACGCCCAGTCATGTGAGGTAAGACGCCCAGTGAGGTGAGGTAAGACGCCCAGTCATGTGAGGTAAGACGCCCAGTGAGGTGAGTAAGACGCCCAGTGAGGTGAGGTAAGACGCCCAGTCAGTGAGGTAAGACGCCCAGTGAGGCAATACGCCCGTGGGCATCTTACCCCAGAGCACTGGTAGTTATATTCCATACCATACGCCTAAAACGACTACTTCAATGACAGATTTAACTTCACTGTAACATACCTAAATAAGTATGAATCCAACAAATCATGCATCTTTAGGCAACAGTGAAACCATATAATTTACACGAATTAATGGAAAATGGAAATCCTTACATCAGTTTTGGCAAAAATCGATTTTTCTTGATAACGAGTGACCTGTTCACAGGGAACGCGAAAGTACGATGTCTTTCAACCGGAAATGCATAAAATTAAACGGTTCTGACTAAAATTTGGATTCAGCATATCAGTTGGCTGAAATAATGCCTATGGGCATCTTACCTCCCATGGGCGTTTTGCCCCGCCCTCCCCTAAGTATGAGGTGCATAGGTGTATGTATGTATACGTATGGGATGTGGGTGTATGTATATAAGTATTGGGAGTGGGTGTACGTATGCAGCCTATGTATGGAGGGCGTATGTATACAGTACAAGTGTTGGTGCATAATGTGTATATGTAAGTATGGGGTGTGGGTGCATGTTGTTATTGAGGTGTGAACATGTGAATATGAGGTTTGGATATATATATATATATATATATATATATATATATATATATATATATATATATATATATACATGTATGTACAATTTTACATGTAAGTATGGGGTGTGGGTGTATGTATCATAATGTAAGTAAGCCCCAGAGACGTGTAAACAAATAACTTTATGCGTCCATACATTATTCAGAATCGTCATTATCATGGTCGTCATGCAATTGGTCAGCCATTATAAGCATCATGTTTCAAATGGACCGCCCGCTAGTGTACATTCATCACCAGTGTTATAAATACGCACTGGCGCAGAATGGGGAGAATGGGGTAAATGGGGAGGAATGGGGGAGGGGAACGAAACCCAATCCACTCAGAAAAGAAACCATGTTCAGAAAATCGGTCTCGATCTGTATACGATGACGACGACGACGACGTATAGCGACAAACAATAAACGCTTCTTGACGCTTAAAAGCGTGACGTCCTGTCCTCGTGCTCAATGATTTTATATGCATGTATAGCAACAATGCAAGGCAGTAGGATATAAATATATATGTATATCACACATATATTTATATCTAGGTCGGATAAGATGTGCATATCTATATAAATAAAAATGTAAAAAGTTTGTACCTAATCAAGGACCTCGGAAAGTTCTTGACCGATTGTTTTGCAAATTTTCGCAGGGAGAGAGGGCAGGGGAGGGCAGCAAACGACGGTGTTGCTATTTAAGGAATACATTAGAGCATAGTAAGATGAGATAGAAGTCTGTGTTCGCGTGTGTGCGTGCGTGCGTGCGTGCGTGCGTGTGTGTAATTGCCGGTGTGAGTGTGGCCCACTGTGTGGGTATGGGTGTATGTGGGTGTGTGTATATTATCCGTAGAGACGAGGACGGAAAGAGATAAGGCAGATACGGATGAGAGGAAGAGAAGTTTATGAAGACGAGACGAAGTACAAAAGAAAGGAATCAGAAAAGAAATTGAACGAAGTGAAGATATCGAAGGAAGAACGTAAAAAAGGAAAGAAAACTGAAAGAAATTATCAAAAGAAAAGTATGAATCGAGATATTTGGAAAGAATGAATGGATGGATATAGGGAGGAAGAAATGAATCGAGAAGGAATTGAGAAAATAGGTAAGGACTGATAAAAAAACAATTGGAATTGTGTTATATATATGGAGCTACGAAAGGACTTCTATAGCCTTTGCAGTTCGTACGATGTCAATTGCCCATTGACCCATGAAAATTAAGCGAAGGTCTGCAGCAGCAGAGGAGAGCGATGTCGTGAACGTCTAATCAGGAAGATCGGTCGAAGCTAAGCGCTGCCATGCATGAATAAGGACTCAGAGACTCGACGGAGGAGCGACACGCGTACATTTAGAAGTAGGTATACATTGACGCAGACAACTGAAAAGCAAACATAGGATTACTATGTGCGGAGTTTATCAGGAGCTAGGGGTGCTATGCCCCCTCAAGAAGACCCAGATTAATTTTTTACTGTGTAAATGGTATCTTTTCTCGGGCTTAGGCCCCCCCCAAGAAGGCGCAGACTTAAGAAATTTGTTCGGGGAAAATGGAAAATGGTTCTGTTCACAAACGCGAAACTTCCGAATGACTGAAAAAGTTATCAACTTCTTTTGGCGAGGAAAAAAGTATTGAGTCCGTGGACTAAAAAAGGCCATCAACTTTTTTGGGCTGAGAAAAAATTATTTTTCGTCGGCGCCGCACGTTCTAGACCTCTGGACCGAGTCTCAGCCCCAACAAATTTAGCCCCTTCAAGAACGGAAACCAAACTCCGCCCATGGGGATTACTACGGACAAGAAGAGTTCATTAGGAAAGAAGAATCTCTGACTGATAAACAGAGAAAGGAAACAACCCCACCCACATTGATTGGCAAAGAGAATGGCAAATACACAGAGCGACATATATTGACCTGAAGAGGACTCAGATAAACAAAAGCAGACTAGCACACAGACATCCAAGCGTATATCAGACTCGACTCTCACTATAGAGTATAGAGTATACCGTCAGTTGTATTGTAGGCCGTCTGTTCTGTCAGTAGCTAAGATATCTATCTTAGCTACTGACAGAAGATGTGTTATGCATGACTGTTTGCTGTAACCGGTTGCGGTCTGTCAACCGGACTGTTGAATAAGCGAAAAAAAATTAAAATATTATTATATCTATTTTTTGCCCCGATGTACACAGGATCCATCAGGATGATCAGGGACTTTTACTATAATACCGCCTAGTATAAAATCAAAGTCTGGAAGAGCCATATTATTTTTCTATTATTTTTTATTTTCTTACTTTTTTAGTTTTACCCGAGGTACCTCAGATCTCAGATTCCTAAGGATTCAAAAAAACTTATCCAGAGACTTCAAAAAATGCATTCCGGAACGACTTGAACTCGTTGCGATCAAGCGGAGCAAATTAAGGTGCCTTGGAAGGCGATGGCGTTGAAACGTGGGACTTAAATGACGATGCGCTGGAAAAGGTAGCTGGTTTCTCTCGTTATTATTATTATTATTATTATTATTATTATTATTATTATTATTATTATTATTATTATTATAAGCATGAAGCAGGGGTAAAGTGTAAAAAGCGTGGTGAAAATTTCCGCTTAAAGCGTAATTTTTTGTATGGTGTAATAATAAGAGGACACCTTTCATTTGACGTATCTTAAAAAATAGTAGCGCTGTTGCGTTGTACTTAGGACTCGGTAGATGGCTTCTCTGTCGGCCAATGAAGAGCCCTGGACTATATTTGAACGTTTGGGTATCATAGATAATTTCTGGCTGTGAATTAAAATTTCCCCTATTATTATTTGGTATTTAGAAAAAACCACTTATAGTGTAATCCACTTTTCCCGTCTCTTAAAAATAGAAGATGGACTTATGTTCGTATGTCGTAACTCTGATAACTGTTTTAAGGTTTTTTTCTATGAATTAAACATATATTTCGGCAATTTACTATGATATTCGTCTCAAACTGTTGACTTGTAAAAACATAACTATTTTTGAGAGAAAAAAAACCCTTTATAACGTAATCCACTCTGAGCATCTGACAACTGGAAAACTAGGACTTATGTTCGTATATCGCAATTATGATAAGTGTTTTAGTTTTTTCTTCTATGAATTGAACCTATTTTGGGGCATTTTACTGTGATATCCATCTCATACTGCTGATTTTTATGACTATAAATTGGTTTCTGCCGAAAACATAATAACATAGCACACCCGGCCTTCGCGCACGCGCATAGTAACTCGTGCTTTATAGTCCGCCATCTTAGTCACGTTGTCCCAGGTTTATCGTTTTATCGTAGTAAGTAACTGTTATAAACTTTCATATTTTAGCAATTAGTTATTCAGAAAGTTGTATTCATTTGTATTCATCGCTCAAACGCCTACTTTAAATTTGGACTTGATATGGCAAATGGGTTGGCTTTTCAGAGAGGAACGTAATGCAAGACCAAACTGGAATGGTTTCATGCAGATGATTCACATTGGTGATCATTCTCTCCCTGCTGATTTTTGTTTATTGCCTATCATCGATTTGAATCCTAATGAAAAATCATGCATCTTCTCCACTTTGAGTTTCATTAGCAACCAGGCTGCAAGGTTGAATATGAGAACCGCTTGGGTAGCGTTCTATAATGACTCGGTAGCAAGTACCTTTTTTAAAATAAATTTGATGAAAAATATTTCCTCGCGAAATAGAAGCGGGATTTAGCGCGTGAGGGTCGGATAGGGATCAGGTTAGGCGTCGTGAGTGGCGGTTAGGTTTAGTGCAGTCATTTTGCGGAAATTCAAGCTGGATTGATGAACAATAATTTTCAATGAAAAATGGATGAAAAATTTGGTCAACGTGTATTTTAGCGTCGTAAATTATTCGCCATTGCATGGGTTTCAGCATTAGTCGAGTGCAAGTCGGATTGACGAAAAGAATTCTTTCTAAATAGAAGTCGGATTGATGAAAGAATTTCTATTGAGATAGAAAATGAATTAATTAAAACAAGACAGCAATAGAGATATATGATGTTTTAGGTGTTTATATAACTACTAAATGGCCACAGAAGCTACACAGCATAGGCCGAATAATTCTGTCTACAAACATATGGAATATAAATATTTTTGCACATATAGAGCCTACATGCTAATCTGCAGGGCCGTACTACTATGCATAAAATGAAGGAATCTAACCCTAACCCTAAAACCTAACCCTAAACACCTGAGATATAGAGATATATAATTATGGATGGTTTCATATGATTACTGGATGGCCAGAGAAGCTACACAGCAGAGGCGGAAAAAACCTGTCGATATAGAGATATATAATTATGGATGGTTTCATACGATTACTGGATGGCCAAAGAAGCTACACAGCAGAGCCGGAAAAAACTTGTCTATTAATACAAGGAATATGAATATTTTTTAAACACCTAAGATATAGAGATATACAATTATGGATGGTTTCATATGATTACTAGATGGCCAAAGAAGCTACACAGCAGAGGCGGAAAAAACCTGTCTATTAATATAATGAATATGAATATTTTTTTAAACACCTGAGATATAGAGATATATAATTATGGATGGTTTCATATGATTACTGGATGGCCAAAGAAGCTACACAGCAGAGGCGGAAAAAACCTGTCTATTAATATAATGAATATGAATATTTTTTTAAACACCTGAGATATAGAGATATATAATTATGGATGGTTTCATATGATTACTGGATGGCCAAAGAAGCTACACAGCAGAGGCGGAAAAAACCTGTCTATTAATATAAGGAATATGAATAATACTTTTTGCACACATAGAGCCCACATGCTAATCGGCAGGGGCAATGCTATTGGGCATCAAATATTTGAATTTTGAAGGTGTGTGTCGGTAAAGCCAGCATATACAAGATAAAATACTTAGACCCTAAGTATGTGAAAGCCGCATTTAGGGACTAAAGAGCACCCTCAGTGCTACCTAAAACAATGTTGAAGTGTAGCAACTAGCCATGTGATATGTCATTCGCTTGCTGTTGTCTGTATAGATTCCTTAATAGTTGGACTAGTTGGTGGAATTGTGAAATGGCCAGCAGAAGTAGACAGATGCTGGAGATGTCACTAGGCACCAAGGTATTGTTTGTATTTCCTTCAGTGTATATAATTTAAGGTTTAAGTTCGTAATATTTCATTAGTGAATGAAGTGAGGGCTTGCAGGACGGCAGCATCTCTAGAATAATTGTAGTAACGTGCTGTTTGGTAATTATTGAATAGCCTAGTTGAATATGTGGGTATTTTCCATGAATTCTCATCCAAGTGCATTCTGTTATAATTTCAGCAGAAAATGCATTCTTTTATTTTTGTTAAAGCAAATGTTCGAAAAGTGTAGTAACGTGCTGTATGATTACACAAGCATGATTATATGCTGTATGATTACCAAGCACAAGGAGGCTGATACAGATCTACCAACATTTGAATGAGCTGTGCAGGAGCACCAAAATGAGTTGTGAAATTGAACAGAGCGTGAACATCACTTGCATAACCATCTCAGATTAATCTATCCGTGGATGTTATATTATTTGCAAATATTTCAGCTAACTGTCTGCGTATTGTTTCTTTTCAGCCGGAAAAGTTCTATTCAGCTTACGGTAATTGAAATATTTAGTAATGAGTACAGATGTTTTGTTGAACAGCTACTAATAAATGTTTTAAATTTTTAAGTCATTTATTATTTTGTAAATTTTTGGTAAGTTATAATTATAAATGTTTTTTTATGTAAATAACCCTTAATTTTTCAATCTGTATAGATATTAAAATCAATAATTTTAAATAAATTATAGGGAGTTCATCAAATAGTTTTATAATTTGTATTTTGTTAATCACTTCTTACCTATTAATTACAATATTATTTACGTTTCATTTTCAAAATATGTTAAATAGAAAGATTCTTTTCAAATTTACAGCTTTCTTTTGTAACAATGTAACTTGTTTCAAATCTTTATGGAATGTTTTAATATTTCAGAACACGGAAAAGGTGTCAAAGAATCTGAAGAATCTCTTCAACGTAGGCGAGATACTAAATACACAGGGAAGAGATGTGGAGGGTGGGCACAGCAAGAAACAGCACAGAAGAAAAAGGCGAAAAGGAACCTGAGTTCTTCATTTAACACTTCTGCGACACTTGTGAGGGTCAACCACTCAGAGGTCATTCACTCTGGCACCATGAGTACTTCAACATCTGCATCGTCAGAGGTCATTCACTCTGGCACCCTTAGTACTTCAACGTCTGCATCATCAGAGGTCATTCACTCTGGCACCCTGAGTACTTCAACGTCTGCATCATCAGAGGTCATTCACTCTGGCACCCTTAGTACTTCAACGTCTGCATCATCAGAGGTCATTCACTCTGGCACCCTGAGTACTTCAACGTCTGCATCATCAGAGGTCATTCACTCTGGCACCCTTAGTACTTCAACGTCTGCATCGTCAGAGGTCATTCACTCTGGCACCCTGAGTACTTCAACATCTGCATCGTCAGAGGTCATTCACTCTGGCACAATGAGTACTTCAACATCTGCATCGTCAGAGGTCATTCACTCTGGCACCCTGAGTACTTCAACGTCTGCATCGGAGGGCCGTGGGTTCGAACTTGCTGAAATTGGAGGTTTCGGTTGGTGTTTTTTTTATGTAAATAACCCTTAATTTTTCAATCTGTATAGATTTTAAAATCAATAATTTTAAATAAATTATAGGGAGTTCATCAAATAGTTTTATAATTTGTATTTTGTTAATCACTTCTTACCTATTAATTACAATATTATTTACGTTTCATTTTCAAAATATGTTAAATAGAAAGATTCTTTTCAAATTTACAGCTTTCTTTTGTAACAATGTAACTTGTTTCAAATCTTTATGGAATGTTTTAATATTTCAGAACACGGAAAAGGTGTCAAAGAATCTGAAGAATCTCTTCAACGTAGGCGAGATACTAAATACACAGGGAAGAGATGTGGAGGGTGGGCACAGCAAGAAACAGCACAGAAGAAAAAGGCGAAAAGGAACCTGAGTTCTTCATTTAACACTTCTGCGACACTTGTGAGGGTCAACCACTCAGAGGTCATTCACTCTGGCACCATGAGTACTTCAACATCTGCATCGTCAGAGGTCATTCACTCTGGCACCATGAGTACTTCAACATCTGCATCGTCAGAGGTCATTCACTCTGGCACCCTTAGTACTTCAACGTCTGCATCATCAGAGGTCATTCACTCTGGCACCCTGAGTACTTCAACGTCTGCATCATCAGAGGTCATTCACTCTGGCACCCTTAGTACTTCAACGTCTGCATCGTCAGAGGTCATTCACTCTGGCACCCTGAGTACTTCAACATCTGCATCGTCAGAGGTCATTCACTCTGGCACAATGAGTACTTCAACATCTGCATCATCAGAGGTCATTCACTCTGGCACCCTTAGTACTTCAACGTCTGCATCGTCAGAGGTCATTCACTCTGGCACCCTGAGTACTTCAACATCTGCATCGTCAGAGGTCATTCACTCTGGCACAATGAGTACTTCAACATCTGCATCGTCAGAGGTCATCCATGCTGACACCCTGAGTACTTCAACGTCTGCATCGGAGGGCCGTGGGTTCGAACTTGCTGAAATTGGAGGTTTCGGTTAGTGGTCGTCGATTTTTCTTGGGTTTCGGCACCATTGAAAAGGTTAAGAAGCACTGATTTATATTATGCGACTGTATATTGGAGTCAGAGCAAGAGAAGCCTTATTTGTTTTGCTCTAGATATCATTAAGAATTGATTAGTAAATGTCTGGCTGACAATGCAAAGTTTAACAGTAAATGTCTTGCTCTACAAGTCTACCTAGGACATTATCATCAATTAATGTTTGGAATTTTGTAGCATTTTGTGCGTTATCCGAGAACTATTTATATTGAAATCAGTATTTTATTTCCACTATAGCAATATGTCTTGTCTGTCTTTACTTTTGTAGATGTTCGCAGTGATAATGACGATTCAGACGAGGACTATGTTCCTGATAGTGCCAATGCTGAATCCGATGATTCATATGAAATTCCTGTTGTGCTAAGTACTTTTACAATTTGTTCATCTGAAGTCGAATGTAAAATATTTCAGGCCGTACTCTGTTTCATTGTCACTGTCTACGATAACAACCCCTAGATCCTACAAGATTATATGTCGCAGTTACATGCCACAACACTTGGGAGAACTGACATGTATTGTAACCTACAGTAGTCAAAAATTACACTTTACTGGGTGTTTTAATGTAATGATGCATTACCCCCTTATTTTGACCATTGTTATTACTTGATGCAAACACTTGTCAGAACATATTATAACATAAAGTGATAAAAAATATCACAATGGTTAATCCCTAATTTGTTTTGCTGATTAACAGAAGCTGAGAGAGGCCGATCGAAAGCTATCCGTGCAACTGTCACCAGTCTCATACAGTCATTACATGAGCCCAGTAGAACCGAAACCCAAGACTCTCCTCTTCTGTCTTCTAATGAGTCTCAGAATTTGTCTCCTGACATCAACTGCAGCGGGCTCCGTCGTAAGCGAGCTGTAGCACCCAGAAGGCCGTGTCCATATTGCCAGAAGTTGTTTCAGCGTTTGACGGGACATATAAGAAACATACACAAGAACGAACCAGATGTAAAGAAAGCAATGAGTTGCGTCGGTAAAGAAAGCCGAGATCTATTCAAACAGATGAAAAGAAGTGGTATCATAACCTACAATATCACAAACGCTGGACACAAAGAAGTAGTAGTGATGACAGAGCGACGAGTACGCAAAGGTGGTGATAGAAAAGATGGAACGATGTGTGACATTTGCAAGGGGATTTTCAGTAAATCATATTTCTATCTACACAAACAAACGTGCACATCAGCGGGTGGCAGTGTCCCACAGGCAGTTCCACTGGAAGTTGTTTTTTCAGGTGCGAATCTGAATGAAGAGTTTACTACAAAAATACTGTCGAAATTCTTGAATGATGAAGCTGGACAAGTGTGTAAAACTGACAAGTGTCTCCTAAAAATCGGTGAAAGATTATACGAGAAGATGAAGGCAAAGAGAGATAAGAAGATGGAAGTGAAGCGATCTGTGATGAGTGATATGCGTCGCTTAGCAAATCTGTTTTTGAAATTCAAGGAAGCAAAAGTAAGCCCTGAAGAATGTAGTGTCATACATATGTTTCAAAGAGACAACTTCGATTACCTGGAGCGGGCAATAAAGGAAACAACTATCCGAAAAGATGACTCTATGAAATCGGGTCTGAAGGTCGCATTATTCTACTTGATCAAGAAGGCATGTAAGATTGTCAAGGGATCTTTCCTAGTAGCACAGGACGATGCAAGCGCGTCAGAAGTAGGGAAGTTTGTAGAAGTCCTCGAACTTCATTATAACCTTGTCTTTGGAGACGCGATGTATCAACTGAACACCAATAGATGTACTAGACTACGGAAACCGGAAGAACTGCCTTTGAAAGAGGAGATTGATAAACTGAGGCTTCACTCTCTCACTAGAATGGCCAATTTGACTCAAGATCCATTCATGATATGGACAACTGAGGAATATGGAGAGCTTCGTGATATTGCAGCATCTCGAATAACGCTCTTTAATGCTAGACGCGGCGGGGAAGTAGCTCGTCTTAAGTTAACAGCTTGGGAGGATTGCGTCAACAATGTCTGGGTGCCAACTGCTCAAGTTGAGAGAATGAATGAGCTGCAGCAAGAACTAGCTAAGAAATCAAAATTAATGTATTTAACCGGGAAGGGCATGGGTTTTGTTCCGGTTTTGGTACCAATGGACACAGTCGATGCCTTGGTGCGCCTTAGTGATAAAACCATAAGAAATCAATGCAACGTACGAAAAGACAATGAGTATCTCTTTCCGAGTATGCAGGCTTCAAGTGACCACATCAGTGGATGGCATGCTCTAAAAAGAGTTTGTGTGAAAGCAGAAATTGACGGAAAGAAAATTAGTGCAACAAGAATGCGACACTACATCAGCACACTGTACTCGCACGCAGAAGTTCCGCAGAACAGGAGGTCTTATTTCTTAAAACATATCGGACATTCTGAGTTCATCAATGAAAATGTATATCAGGTACCGCAGGCACAAGCAGAGCTGTTGTACGTTGGCGAATTGCTCCATCAATTCGACCAGCCCCAGTCTGCAGAGTCGTCTGCACCTCTTGCCTCCCTGCCACCGGTTCCTGGTAGCCTTGCCTCGGTGCCACCGGTTCCTGCTAGCCTTGCCTCCGTGCCATCAGTTCCTGCTAGCCTTGTCTACGTGCCATCAGTTCCTGCTAGCCTTGCCTCCGTGCCATCAGTTCCT
The DNA here is from genome assembly GCA_949752735.1 of Lumbricus terrestris. Lineage (NCBI taxonomy): Eukaryota > Metazoa > Annelida > Clitellata > Crassiclitellata > Lumbricidae > Lumbricus > Lumbricus terrestris. The sequence continues at coordinate 9,368,818 of OX457052.1, forward strand.
AATAGCCTTGCCTCCGTGCCATCAGTTCCTGCTGACACTCAGCTTGTAGTCGAAGCCATGAACGTCTCTGAGCAATGTGGATCACCACCGCCCAGCTCATCGACAATGTATGTTGCAGAATAAGTAACCCTTGTGAAATAGTAAATTGGTTATAATATTGCCATGCATTGTCACACTTTACCATTGTCTATCTATATATGGTCTGTAGGCCCTACATACGAAATGGGGAGGTGATGATGTTAGTGGAAACAATAGCATAGTGCGAGAGACTAGCCTTCTGACCTGCCTCTTGAAACGTGTTCAATAATTTCCTGATGTTTGTGAAAATTTTTGACAATTTCAAATTTTACAATATCTTTAATTTTAAGAGTGATGACACCTATAAAAAGCCTTTGCATAAGTATCAAATTTGGATATTTGCATGGATATATATATATATTTCTTTTACAGATACGCGTATCCGCATTATTCGTGGATTAAGCACTTGTCAGAACATAAAACAACCTAAATGTAATAATAGACATGTAGCCTATATATATTTCTTATATAGCTATCTGTTTCGGTATATATATCTTGCTATACTTATACAGACCTATATCGATTTCTTTATATGTAGATTTTTTAAATAAATATTTCTTTCTCCTTTTTTTATATAATATGATTGTGATAAATTCGTTTTCAGTGAGAAGGCTCCAAAGAAAAGAGCAAGATGGATGCCAACAGAGACAGACGTGGTTCGTACTTACTTCCGTGACTTCCTCGCCAGAGAAAATGGCCTTCCTCGTGAGTGTGTCAATACTTATTTATTAACATTCTAGAACATATTTCTTCATTATCATTGTATGTCATCGACAGGATCGAATTAGGATAGCCCTTTAACAGTGGTATTTAACTTTGTGGATTGTGTGACTTCATCTCGACCGTCAGGTGGCTGCTGTTTTTATGTTTTTTACATATTACCGTTTCCTTATTCCCGTGCAAGAGGCATCTTTTTTCCTGGCTGTCTGCATAACTGCCTAAATTACATGTCGCAGTTACATGCCACAACACTTGGCAGAACATACATGTATTATAATCTACAGCAGTGGTTCCCAACCTTTTTTGACTTAAGGGCCACTTTTTCTATGTTGGAGAACACGAGGGCCACTTTTTCTTAGTTGGAGGACATTATGGGGCCCACAAGGCTCAAATTTAAAAAGAAAATAATTATGTGTTCTATCCTGTCAAAATTGTCAATTTTTCATATATTTCCGTTAATTGTTTTAGAGATGAGGGCCACTTTGAGGCCTGGCGGGCCATTTTTTAGGCTTGGCGGGCAACTTTTGGCCCGCGTGCCACAGGTTGGGAACCACTGACCTACAGTAATCAAGAATTACACTTTACTGGGTGTTTTAATGTAATGACGCATTACCCCCTAATTTTGACCATTATAATTATTATTATTATCAGTGGATCTCAGCACTTGTGAGAACAAACCGCTGACCTACAGTAATCAAGAATTACACTTTACTGGGTGTTTTAATGTAATGACGCATTACCCCCTAATTTTGACCATTATAATTATTATTATCAGTGGATCTCAGCACTTGTGAGAACAAACATGTATTATAACCTACACTACAGTAATCAAGAATTGCATTTACATTGTTTATATATTTGACATTTTTTTTTCAATGTATTTCCAGAAAAGAAGGCCATTCTTCAGTTCAAGGCTCTACATCCAGAAATAGAGTACCAGTGGGAGACGATTCGAACGAAGGTCTTCAATGAACAGCTAGCCTTCAGGAAGAAAAAGAAACGCTGCCTCGAACTCCTTCATTGAAATTTCTGTCCAATCCCTTGGTTCATGTAACATGCTGAAGACGCCTTTATACAATTTTGTTGTATTTTTTAATGCACATCATGATGTTGCTTATGTTTATTGTTTTTATCTTGTCTATTGGCTTTTGCAGGTATTGCATCAAGGGAAGTTACCCTTGTTTGTTGCTATTATGATTTTTGCAGGACAAATCTTAGTTGTATTGAATGTGAATGGCTTTAAAATGATAATGTATTTAAATAGCATATGTAGTACAAGTATGAGTTCCAATGTTAAACCTTTAACCATACACACAAATGGAGGACCAGGATAATAAATTAACGGGTGGGTCCTACTCTGTCCATGTAACCATGGGCAAGTGCCCCCCCCTTGCCCCTATGTGCGGGCGCCCATGTTGAATAGAAAACGAGCGGATGGCACTCAAATCCCCACATTCGACAAATTGGCAGTTATTTTTGTTTATACTGATTGCGAGCAGGTGCGTTTCAGAACTGTTTCAGGAAGTTGCTGGTACATTGCCAGGCATATGTTTACATGATTACAGTTTCTGATATTCTGCTGTTTTGAAGTTGATGATTTGAAGTGAGTCATACATTGGTCTAATACTGAGTTAATCGTTGATTTTTTAAAATCAATCACCTGTTCTAGAAAATATCTATTCCACTTTCATCTGCACACTCCAAACTGAACAGCACAGTTGCTTAATAAGTTTGAATTTTATTTGACTGAAATGTGTCTAGCTTTATAGCTTTAACTTGTCAGAGAATAAAACGACAGTCATGTAATAAAATATGTGAATACGTGATCATACATTAATTTTTTCAGTTAGACTTTAAGTGTTATCTTTTATGATTTTATACTGATTCAAAAACGAGTGTGGATAAGAAATGTAATCTAATTACTTAAATCTCCTTTTTTGCTTGCAAGACAGATATGATATGGCTGAAAATTCCAAGATTATCAGTTAATCAAGGCAGAGTTTTTTTGCATTGTCACAGATTGTGTAGCAAATGGCTCGTTTTCTAATGTTGAACAGCTCTCGTTATCAGATTCAATTCGTGGCAACTTTGTACCTCATTCACCTGGTGCTTGCTAGCTGAAGAGCTACATTCATCTTTTAAGCACATACCATTCGTAAATATGAATATCAAGCTTTAGATGTCTAGGCATCTGATAGAAAAATACTTTGCATATTTTACAGGGCAGTTTTCTGCCTCGTTCCATTTTGTTTGCTCTGAATACGTGATGCATAGAATTAATTAGTTTGAATTTTATTTTACTGCGGCTTTGTCATTAATTGTTTTTGCATCTGATAAGTTTCGTTGGTCAACGTTTGAAATGCGCACACCTGGATGAAGAAATATTTCACAGCTGTTGACTAAGCGATAATCTGTCATGAAATGTGTCTAGCTATATGGACAATGAATTGTTGCAAATGTTGACAGGAAAACAGAAAGTTTTGCAGTTATGATGCTGCATTGTCTTTAGTTAGGAATGGTATTGCTTGCTCCTGAAAGTGTTAGCTTTGGCTTGTCAAAGAATTAAGCGACAGAGACTCATTGCTAGGCAAGCTGTATTTATTTGAAGCTTCTCAAAAGCCACAGTTTTGAATTATTTTAGATATAATGTGTTGAATAGAAAATGAGCGGATGGCACTCAAATCCCCACGTTCGACAAATTGGCAGTTATTTTTGTTTATACTGATTGCGAGCAGGTGCGTTTCAGAACTGTTTCAGGAAGTTGCTGGTACATTGCCAGGCTTATGTTTACATGATTACAGTTTCTGATATTCTACTGTTTTGAAGTTGATGATTTGAAGTGAGTCATACATTGGTCTAATACTGAGTTAATCGTTGATTTTTTAAAATCAATCACCTGTTCTAGAAAATATCTATTCCACTTTCATCTGCACACTCCAAACTGAACAGCACAGTTGCTTAATAAGTTTGAATTTTATTTGACTGAAATGTGTCTAGCTTTATAGCTTTAACTTGTCAGAGAATAAAACGACAGTCATGTAATAAAATATGTGAATACGTGATCATACATTAATTTTTTCAGTTAGACTTTAAGTGTTATCTTTTATGATTTTATACTGATTCAAAACCGAGTGTGGATAAGAAATGTAATCTAATTACTTAAATCTCCTTTTTTGCTTGCAAGACAGATATGATATGGCTGAAAATTCCAAGATTATCAGTTAATCAAGGCAGAGTTTTTTTGCATTGTCACAGATTGTGTAGCAAATGGCTCGTTTTCTAATGTTGAACAGCTCTCGTTATCAGATTCAATTCGTGGCAACTTTGTACCTCATTCACCTGGTGCTTGCTAGCTGAAGAGCTACATTCATCTTTTAAGCACATACCATTCGTAAATATGAATATCAAGCTTTAGATGTCTAGGCATCTGATAGAAAAATACTTTGCATATTTTACAGGGCAGTTTTCTGCCTCGTTCCATTTTGTTTGCTCTGAATACGTGATGCATAGAATTAATTAGTTTGAATTTTATTTTACTGCGGCTTTGTCATTAATTGTTTTTGCATCTGATAAGTTTCGTTGGTCAACGTTTGAAATGCGCACACCTGGACGAAGAAATATTTCACAGCTGTTGACTAAGCGATAATCTGTCATGAAATGTGTCTAGCTATATGGACAATGAATTGTTGCAAATGTTGACAGGAAAACAGAAAGTTTTGCAGTTATGATGCTGCATTGTCTTTAGTTAGGAATGGTATTGCTTGCTCCTGAAAGTGTTAGCTTTGGCTTGTCAAAGAATTAAGCGACAGAGACTCATTGCTAGGCAAGCTGTATTTATTTGAAGCTTCTCAAAAGCCACAGTTTTGAATTATTTTAGATATAATGTGTTGAATAGAAAATGAGCGGATGGCACTCAAATCCCCACGTTCGACAAATTGGCAGTTATTTTTGTTTATACTGATTGCGAGCAGGTGCGTTTCAGAACTGTTTCAGGAAGTTGCTGGTACATTGCCAGGCTTATGTTTACATGATTACAGTTTCTGATATTCTACTGTTTTGAAGTTGATGATTTGAAGTGAGTCATACATTGGTCTAATACTGAGTTAATCGTTGATTTTTTAAAATCAATCACCTGTTCTAGAAAATATCTATTCCACTTTCATCTGCACACTCCAAACTGAACAGCACAGTTGCTTAATAAGTTTGAATTTTATTTGACTGAAATGTGTCTAGCTTTATAGCTGTAACTTGTCAGAGAATAAAACGACAGTCATGTAATAAAATATGTGAATACGTGATCATACATTAATTTTTTCAGTTAGACTTTAAGTGTTATCTTTTATGATTTTATACTGATTCAAAACCGAGTGTGGATAAGAAATGTAATCTAATTACTTAAATCTCCTTTTTTGCTTGCAAGACAGATATGATATGGCTGAAAATTCCAAGATTATCAGTTAATCAAGGCAGAGTTTTTTTGCATTGTCACAGATTGTGTAGCAAATGGCTCGTTTTCTAATGTTGAACAGCTCTCGTTATCAGATTCAATTCGTGGCAACTTTGTACCTCATTCACCTGGTGCTTGCTAGCTGAAGAGCTACATTCATCTTTTAAGCACATACCATTCGTAAATATGAATATCAAGCTTTAGATGTCTAGGCATCTGATAGAAAAATACTTTGCATATTTTACAGGGCAGTTTTCTGCCTCGTTCCATTTTGTTTGCTCTGAATACGTGATGCATAGAATTAATTAGTTTGAATTTTATTTTACTGCGGCTTTGTCATTAATTGTTTTTGCATCTGATAAGTTTCGTTGGTCAACGTTTGAAATGCGCACACCTGGATGAAGAAATATTTCACAGCTGTTGACTAAGCGATAATCTGTCATGAAATGTGTCTAGCTATATGGACAATGAATTGTTGCAAATGTTGACAGGAAAACAGAAAGTTTTGCAGTTATGATGCTGCATTGTCTTTAGTTAGGAATGGTATTGCTTGCTCCTGAAAGTGTTAGCTTTGGCTTGTCAAAGAATTAAGCGACAGAGACTCATTGCTAGGCAAGCTGTATTTATTTGAAGCTTCTCAAAAGCCACAGTTTTGAATTATTTTAGATATAATGTGTTGAATAGAAAATGAGCGGATGGCACTCAAATCCCCACGTTCAACAAATTGGCAGTTATTTTTGTTTATACTGATTGCGAGCAGGTGCGTTTCAGAACTGTTTCAGGAAGTAGCTGGTACATTGCCAGGCTTATGTTTACATGATTGCAGTTTCTGATATTCTACTGTTTTGAAGTTAATGATTAGAAGTGAGTCATACATTGGTCTAATACTGAGTTAATCGTTGATTTTTTGAATCAATCACCTGTTCTAGAAAATATCTATTCCACTTTCATCTGCACACTCCAACCAACAGCATGCGACTGTCAAGCTGAAGTGTGTCACCTGTTTCCGATTTGTCCTTGAATATACATTTTGTACTGTGTCTCCGCAGTTCATCTCGTAGGGGAAAAAAAGCAGAACTGGCAGGGTAAATAATAAAGTTCTGTAAAATCTCCTTTTTGCTTGCATGACAGATGTGTTATGGTTGAAAATTCCAGGATTTAAAAGTTTTCTAAACTTGCTGTCCTTACCGGGTTTGCTCAAAAGTGCATCAACTTCAGGTGATCACTGTGGTGTCGATTTATTTAGATGACTAGGCATCTGATAGAAAAATACTTTGCATATTTTACAGGGCAGTTTTCTATTATCGTTTGCAGTTTGTTTTCTGCCTCACTCCATTGTTTACTTTGAATACATGATGCATAGAATTAATTAGTTTGAATTTCATTTTACTGCGGCTTTGTCATTAATTGTTTTTGCATATGATAAGTAACTGGATGTAGAAATATTCACTGGTGCTGGATTGGTGCTATGATTTTATGGACAATGAATTGTAAATTTTGCTGCTAGAATCAGGATTTTGTCAGATTATTGAGCTTGTATGTCAAATCTTCATGGCAGTTCTGTTGCAAGTTAGTTTGCTTTCTGATTTGCAGAAAGAACCAATTATTTGGAGTGAGAACGAGCTATAGATCACTGGGCATTCCTGTTTTAAAAATCACACTGCAGCTCATATTGAAACTTGTGTTTTGGTTCTTGTACTGAATAAATAATTGTTTTTGCATCTGATAAGTAACTGGATGTAAAAATATTTAACATGACTTATGATGCAACAAGTTCTTATGGTCAATTGGTCGGGTAATAAAAGATGTGAAACTGTGATTATACATTAATTTCAGTTAGAATTTAAGTGCTATCTTTTTTGTGATTTTATACTACATAACATTAGGACACTAATGGATGATTACTTCAAGTTAACTTGTAATTAAAGTATACTACATAACATTAGGACACTCATGGATGATTACTTCAAGTAAACTTGTAATTAAAGTATACTACATAACATTAGGACACTCATGTATGATTACTTCAAGTAAACTTGTAATTAAAGAGAAGCCAGATTAAAATCCGATATCTCAAAGAAGTCACTTGATTCTGAATCATTAGACAGGAGAGAGGTCAGAAATATAAAAAAAAACAAGAGAAAAACTAGGAATCGATGAAACAATAATAGAAAAAAATCAAGAAGAGAAGACTCAGATGGTTCGGTCAGGGATGAAAAGCAGAGGGAGACAGCGGTCGAAGACCTGGGTGGATAACATCAAAGAGGACCTGAGAGAGAAGGGCACCAGGTTAGCCGAGATCGGAGAAACAATTAGGAGCAGAGAAGTTTGGAGAAATTTCATAAAGGTCTCAACGTCATATTGATGACGAAGGGAATATAGAAGAAGATACAGTACCGGTGCGTTCTTGGGTACAGCTCGTCGCTACCTCTGTGATCTTATTAGGCGACCTGTCTCAACTACCACTGCCTCTCCGCTCTTTAGACCGTCATGACCTTCTTGTACCACGGTCTCGGACTGCTAAAGCCCAGCATCGTGCCTTTGCTTCTGTCGGTCCTTCGCTTTGGAATGCCTTCCCTGCTATAATCCGTACTCAGATCTTATCTGGAAGCACTGCTGTTTGTGCGCGTTTCCTTAAAACTTTTCTTTTTCCAAGAGGATTTCGCACTGGGAGCGCCTCTGATTAGGTTGTACTGTGAGAGGCGCTTTATAAAAATCCAAAAATAGTATAGCATAGTACGTGTAAAGCACCCTTGCAATTAAACCCTTCCTTTCGATGAGCCGTGACGTCTCCTTTCGATGAGCCGTGACGTCACTATAGTGAGAAAGTGAAATTAGGCCTAAAGAGTATAAAATGTACATGTCTGGCATACCGCTGTGCCCATCATACACTATGTCTGGCATACCGCTGTGTCCATCATAAACTGTATATGTCTGGCATACCGCTGTGTCCATCATGAGCTGTATATGTCTGGCATACCGCTGTGTCCTTCATAAACTGTACATGTCTTGCATACCACTGTGACAGACCCATATTGGACATATAATTCGGACTCCATAAAATGAATTTAGCGTGTATTTAACGTATGCTATAGGCCGGACGTACGCTCGAGAATTTGCGCGCGATTTCTGTGAAAACTCGCGATGTCTGGCTAAACCACGTTGACAACGCGGTCGGGGAAAACGGCCTGGGATGGGTATATATATACACATGAACAGTGGTATATATGTACATACAGTATACACACATATATATATGTATGTATATGTATATATTTATATGTATATACATATGTATATGTGCTATATATATACATACATAATGAATACTTGTGTATATACATATATACACATGTATATATATATACATATATACATACACTTGTCTACATAGCCTACATACGTATTATATGTATATATATATATGCATATATAAGTATATACACTTATTTATGCATATATACATATTTATATACACATATATGTATATGTGCATATATATGTTTATAGATATACATATGCATATACATGTATATATGTATATATGCACATATATATACATATATACATATATATTTATATATACATATATATATACACACACGTATATACAGATGCAAACATTTAAATGTGTAAATACATAAATATATGTATATATATACATGTATGTGTATATATATACATATATATGCAAATTTATATATACATACATATATATATATACATATACACACATATTTATATATACATATATAAATAAATAAATAAATATATAAACATAGGGGATAATATGGAAATATATTCAGCCTATAGAACATAATCATAAAAAATTATTTAGCCTCAAAAGAGTTAAGATGTTGGAATCATTTGTTACTTATCTTAACCACTCCAAAGTTCAATGCAGACTTAGTTGAATGCATGCTTACAGATTACCTGCTTAATTTGAGGAATATTATTATTATTACCATGTATAGTCTAATAAAAAAAAAACCATTGTATTATGTAATTACACTTTTCTAGGTGTTTACTTGCAGTAACAGATTACCTGCTTAATTTGAGCACTGTTATTATTATTATTATTATTACCATGTATAGTGTAATCAAACAAACCATGGTATTACGTAATTACACTATATCCTGCTCTGGGAGTTAAAATTTGAAAAGTGTAATGCCGTTTTTGTTATGTTATTAAAAATAAATATATTTGAAAAAACCATTTATGTTGTATTTGTGAAAAAAATCAAGCAATTGTTTTTGGTTCTCTGCAATCACTTCATTACATTATTGACCGTGTTATAGCAATAGTAAGAAAATTACACTTTTCAGGGTGTTTTACTGCACTTACGCTTTACCCCCTTGTTAGCATTCTTATTATTATTATTATTATTATTATTATTATTATTATTTTTTATTATTATTATTATTATTATTATTATTATTATTCTTATTCTTATTCTTCTTCTTCTTCTTTTTCTTCTTCTTATTATTATTATTATTATTATTGTTATTGTTATTATTATTATTATTATTATTATTATTATTATTATTATTATTATTATTATTACTATTATTGTCATTTTTTTTTAAATTACCTGAGGTACCTAGGATCCCTCGGGATTTCCCAAAATTATGCTTGGAGCTGTTATTCAATGTCTAGAAATTCAGGCCTCGTCCTCCGCAACATTATTAAAAGTACCACGAAAAATTATTAGTATCATTATTATTACTATTGCTATAATTATTAATATAAAAAAGAGACAAGCTAGCAAACAAACAGACTGTAGACCTGTTTATATCCATGTCAGAAAGACAGACGAGCGACAACCGACAGCAGCCGACAGACAGACAGACAGACAAACAGACAGACCTATACAAACTGGCAGAGACAGAGAGTGTCATTGATTTGCAGTCACGACAGACAAACAAACGCATTCAACCCGACATCCAGACGGATAAACACCGCAGACACGCAAAATTCATTCGCTGACCGACCAACGCCAAGACAGACACGAAGACAGCCAGAAAGACAGACAGACAAACAAGACAAGACAGACAAAGACAGACAGACAAGACAAGACAGACAAAGACAGACAGACAGACAAGCACTCACGCGGACCGATTGATCAGCAAAGACAGAAGGGAAGCGTCATCATAGCGCAGCGTTTGTCATCCGGCGGAATAATTGATGATGCATAAAATTCCCCCTCATCCCACCCACACCCAAACTCTCCCCCCACACTCCCCCATTTCCCGACCTTCGACCGACAGAAACCGGCGACGATGCCGTCGAAATCGTCGGGCAATTACTCGTCGTGACACACGGACGACTCTCCTGCTGACGGTTTGACACCCGACACACACCCCGTGACCCTCGAGATGGGTGTGGGGGTGGGGGGGGGGTGTGGGGGGCGAAAAAAAATATATAAACGACGATGACGAATGAACGATTGTTAGCCTCGCCGAACTCGGAGAGAGACGACCATCTGAACCATTTGCTTCAATGATTTATTCTGTTTGTACTTGTACGTTGACTAGAACACTATATAGTGCGGTTCAAGGTTAGATTCTTTGAGAAGTTTAACAGCATTTTTTAGGCTAACGAGCGTTGTATTCGGGGGTGGGGGATACCAGGACGGCGCCAGGGTGAGAATCGCTGGGGTGGGGTTGGGGGTTTCATTCACAAGTCTTTCTTAGAGCTCCATAGCAAAGTCTGTTTTTCACAGTCCAATTCCAAGTGGATCATATATAGTCCAACACCCACCCAGTTATTTTCCCACAATTTTCACACTGCATGGCTCTATGTAAAATATCTAGATACATTCACTGCAAATTCTGCAATGGCTGCAATAGCTAACTCGCCACTGTTCGCACTCTGACAGTGCAAGTCCCAAGTATGGATAAAGGAGGAGGGCGACTCTAGTCATCCTTGCTATGACGCAGGTCGTTAAACTGCATGAACAGGAGCATGGCTGCAATGACTGACTGGCAGTGACTGCCCATTCTGGAATCAAATTCCAAAATCTGTCTAGCATTTTACAATTGGTACTGTATATATATTTTAATCAACCCACCAAGGTGATAACTGATGTGGGGATTCAATCCCTAATCTTTATTACTCGACCCGGACCACCTTTGGACTACTCTTACGGACAACCATTTTGACTCAATGCACAGGGCCGTGTTTAACATATATGTCCATTCGGTGCGGTGCACCGAATGCCCCTGAGTCGAGAGTTTTGTTGTCCTTGGCCAAAATGTCTTTTGCGAGTCTCAGTGCTACTTAAACCTTTTGTAAAATCAGCAAGTGTAAGAAAACATTAGTTTCTCTAAGCTCACCGACGTTGCATGCTTGCTTACTGACCCGCCACAGCCGACAAACCACGTAGGTTAGTCTAACGAGCAGCGGGTTTTTGAAAAAAAAGACTAATCTTGTAAGACTGCCGAACGGCACTTTGCCCCTGCTCTAACACTTTGCACCGACACTCAAAGAACCTTAAACACGGCCCTGTCAATGCAGCGTTCGTGAATAAGCTGTTGAACCGCGCTTGGCTTTCGAGTAGCGCTTTAGAAGTTTGGAGATTACGATTACGATTATAAGAGCCTCATTTCACAACCCAACTCCACGTGGATTATAGTCTGGGCCCTAAGTTATTTTTACACAATAACTCTCACACTGAATCCAGGGATGTGTGCTCAATGTTCCTAACGGTGTTCACACTTCGTAAAAAATGGATGCTGGGAGGGATTCTCAATGTGCCTGTATCACGTGATATTCCATCCCCCTCAAAGCTATTCGGGGGATGAATTAATCTATTTCCCCAGATGGAATATACCCTCTAGACTATTCGGGGGATAAAACATTCCATCTCCAGTATTGAAAAATGCGTATAATTGAAAAGTCTGTGTTGTAATCAAAATTTAAAGTGATTCTATTATTGTTTTAAGTGTCCAAAAACAATGTTCAGAGCAAGGCAACTCGAATTTACTTAGTGGCTCAAAGTGTTGTTAAGCGTTCTAAATGTACTAAGCGCTCTAAAACCAAAGCAAGAAAAATTATCTAGTAGTAATAAACATGCCTGCTAGTGTCATTGTTCAAAACAAAGCAGATGGAAATTAATTTGCAAAAATAAACACACGCGGAAGTGGTTTTTTTCGACTTCTCTTCTCTTTTTTTGGGGGGGGGAAGATACGATTAATACGGGGATACTCTATTTCGTGACACCTGCAACCGAACAGCACGGGATTCTAATGCGTTTAATCAGTGCCTAGACCAAAGCCTTGGACTGAGCAGCGAGTAAAACGAGCAGGCCAACGAGGGACGTTCCAAAAATTACGTTCCAATCATTGACATCGTTTCCTGAAGAGGCGCTATATAGATTCTTGAAATGAATGAATGAATGAATCATGTTTTGTAACACCATTACATGTGTTTTGCGGCACGATTCTAAACCGTCGCTGCAATCGGGCGCTAATTTTAGAGTTCTAATCATTCCAAGCTCGTGCTTCTTTTTTTTATCTGTTTTCTATTCATTCGATTGCATCGCACTGCAGCTTCGTGACCAGTGGCGGCGCCAGGATTTCAGTTGGGGGAGGGGCTGAATTCCCGCGGAGGAAATTTCTCATTTTCACCGACCAAAATTTCTGACGACTTTTTTTGTCATTTAGTCAAAATCTCATAAAAATTTTCCGTTTTCAGCCGCCAAAATTTCTGAACGACCTTTTTAAGCCATATTTTGGTCGAAATCTCGTGCATATGGTTTCAGTTTTTGGGGGGGGCTGATCATGGAAATGTTTCATTTTTACATTTAAAACAAACTGATGGCCTTTGGGAGGCTTAGTCCCCTGGTCCTCCCTAGCGTCGCCACTGTTCGTGACTGGATATTGCCATCACCAGGAGCAGCAGCTGTGGCATCGGTATTAGCATCAGTAGAAGCAGCAGGATCTACAGAGCCGTGAAACGCACGGCGATGATCGCTGGGTCTGAATATCAAAGCCAGGCTCCCCATCCAACGATCAGTTATATACTCGGTGAAAGGATGCCAGTGACAGATTCGCAGAGCCTGTCGTGAATACGCAACTGGGACGGACTGTCGCATAATCCAAAGCAAAACGAAGGTGATAAATAGTGACAGCATGTGTGGACCGCTTTCGAAAGTCTCCTGCGTGCAGTGGCCATGAAATCAATTATTAACAATTGATTTACATTTGAAAATGGGCTATTACGTGTAATTTTTTTCTTCAGATTTGACAAGCCTTCGTTTGTAATTACAATGCCAATGGCATATATTTTTTACTGCTCAAAATTAAAATAAGAGGTGACATAATTATAGGCTTTAATTTAATTTAATGCAATTTAATGCAATTATGTTATTTTCAAATAGGCCTACTCAGTGGTCAAGAATGCGTTGATCATGGGCGGAGACCTGGGCGGAGATTTGGGGGGGGGAAGGAAAGAGGCAAAAATTTCTGACGACCTTTTTTCCCGAAATCTCGAAAAAAATTCTATTCGTCGCCAAAAAAGTTGATGACCTTTTTTTAGTCATCCGCCGAAATCTCGGAAAAAGTTTCTATTTTCGCCGCCAAAAAAGTTTATGACCTTTTTTTAGTCTTGACGCTCAACGATTAGGGGGGACAAATGTATGGGCCGTCCCCCCAACACCTCCATTGGGGGGACCGTCCCCCTGTCCCCTAGGTCTCCGCCCATGGCGTTGATGACCGAATGCCTTCATGCTTTCGTGCTTTTGCTGCAAAGTGTATGGAGCGCCTCTGAGTAGGCATCTTTAAGGGGCGCTATATAAATTACGATTGATTGTGTAATTTAAATATTCAAACATTATAACACCGAGATCCAAGTGGTTGTCTGTAAATATGCGATGTGGTGTAAGTTATTATATGCTTCATTCAACCGTCTAGCCATCAGTTAAATTGCACATGTAAATAGGTGTCCCTGTTAGCGGGATATTCATCCCTTAAGGCCTTCCTTGTTGCCATCCGATTATGTGAAGCATGTGATACTATGTCTATTGTTTATGGTTGATGGTTACAATAAATAAATGAATTGAATTGAATTGATAGCGTATACGAGTTGAATGTGTTTAGAAATCTGACGGAAATTGATGTGATGTTCTTGTTTATAATTATGTGACTTGACTCAATGCAATGTTCTTGGCGCTCTGTTTGAAACATTGTTTCTCGGAATTTGATTTAAATCGTAATCTGATATGCTTGGATGATGTAAATCAGACAATGTGCTTGTAGGATAATTATGATGTGAATCAGTACGGTGCTCGAGCGTGCTTAGAAACCGTAACAATATGCCTGGTCCAGGAGAGTTTGTATCTACAGATATATCTTGCACACAATATCAATGAGAAGCCCGTTACTGCCCGTATATGCATCATCATTGAAGGCTAGTTGTTACCATGGGAACCTTCGGCTTTGAGTTGAAGCCGAAGGTTTTCATGGTAGCAACTAAGGAGTTACGTCATCCGCGTGTTCCTACCAATCAGGATTCGGTTTCTCGCATGCAGCCATGTCACGTGATTAATTATCAAATTATTATCCGTCGCAACAATATTCTATAGGGCTTGCATGATGAATTTAAAAGCGATGAGAAATTTTCACAAACTGTGTGTTCATGGGGGGTAGGGGGACGTATAGGCCCTATATGTGTGTAAGAGGGGGATGGAACAGTTGATATCGATTACAGCAGTTATCAGCAGTTATTAATCAATATCTGAACTGCCATTCGCATTGCGCATTGCTCGCTGCGAACGGATATTAGCTTGTATCGTAGGTCCAAGAGGAGATGAGGAACGGTTTAAATCCCCACCTGTGAGAGAGACTGAGCGCAAATTAGGAAGACTTGCAGCACCGACGCAAACCTTAATGCACGGCGGAAATGCATCATGACTAAGCACTCTCGGCTGATGCCTTATGAATAGCCAAAAAGGCGCTACAGAAGTAGTTTGGAATAGACGAGAGCTCAGAGCAGACGAAGTTTGCATTCACAGTCTTTCATGGTTTTTAATTAAAGGAGTTTTTCTTATAAATGCACTGCACCGCATTCTCTCTAAGCCATGGTGATTTTCCAAAACAGAGGATAGTGAACTTTTAAACTATAATTTCAATCAATCAATCAATCAATTGCGGGGCGCGGTGGTGTAGTGGATATGTTCGTTGCCTTGCAGCCGAAGGGTTGCGGGTTCGAATCCACCTCAAGTCGCTTCGTAGGAACCTTGGGCGAGTCCTTCACTCGCAATTGCTCGGCGTTTCGGCATTTACGTAATCATAATAAACTGACATAGACACAACTTATACAAAAATGCATGGTTTGAAGCATTCCCAAGGCAACATGTACACCTCAATGGTGTTAATATTATAGGGGTCCTTATAAAGAAACAGAATACAAAATTGCGTTTGTCTTCTACTGGTAGTGGTAGGGTAAAGTTCAACTGCCCAAAAATGCTTTTACAGCAGCGCAAAATTCATTTAGAACCGCCTTTCTGCGTAGAATATCACACTAAATAGGCCCTGCAGTCTTTATATCTAAAAAACAATGTTTTTCGTTTAGAACAATTTATAGTCGACCCTACATACATACATTCTTGCCGTATTTCATGGCAGCCGAAGAGAGACGTGACTGACCGTAGGCGTATACGGACCAAAGTCAATAATGATTTCCCATCAGGCAACAGATGGGAATTAGCGTTCTATGATAGAAGAGAGTTCACGAACGTATATATGTGTGTAAAGGGGCGGATCCAGGGAGCCAATCCGGCCATGGCCTCCCCATTTTGAAATTTCTTTATTTTTTACCAGCTATTCTGGCTTGGAAAGTTGGCGTGACCCCGCCCCCCATGAGTTATTCCGTAGGCCCTCCACACACCCACGAAGTCCGCACACGAGACCCTTACGACTAAAAATAGGTCACCAGATTTTTCGACGACCAAGACGAAAATTTTTCCCTTACTAAGACTGAAAATTGGGACCCCCCCTCCCTTCGAAAATTCCTATATCAGCCCTTGTGGGTGTATGCATCTCGACTTTTGTGAAGCGCAGCTTTCGGAGCTAATCAAAAGCACTATATGAGCATGACTGTATACAAATTTGGTGCCTGCTATCAATAGACGATCTTTCATATTATAATGGTTCACGAACTGAATAAAACACGTTAGTCTATACAGCAGGAAGAGGACAGAGATCTGGACAGATTACAGAAACAGATGATCATCACCGGCTGGCTTTGTGCAGTGTTGCTGTCAGGTCTGAAGCGTCTCTGGTTTATATCTCTCAATTGGAGCTATACAAATTTGCATTGACTAATCGCAATGATTGTCAAAGTCGTTCTAAGCGATTGCTGGGCGTGCGTTTCAGATGAAAACAGTCAGAGGCGCCCGCAGAAATTTTGCAGGAGGGGCAAACACACAATGGCTATTATACGGTGTAATTTTTTTTAGCAAGAGATGGAAAATTCAAAGCAGAATATTAAGAACATGAGTATGTTTTCACAAAGTTTTCTAATTGTAAATTTCTCAATGTTACTCTGTGTAAGCCTATCGTTAGTAACATCTGCGCAAAAAGCGCGAAGAAATTTGTCTAAAACAAAAAATAGTGGTCAAAAATGGGAAAATCAATTTTCCAGGAGGAGGCAAGTGCCCCCTCTTGTCCATATGCGCGTGCGCCCATGAAAACAGTTGTCTACTAAATGCGAAATTATTCTATTGTCTGTCTTCAATCTAACTTAACTATAGTTGTGCCGTATCTAATCTTGCCTAATCTTTGTTTTGTCGTATGCCTCACCTCATTCGTTGTTCATTCAACCAATCCGAGAATAATTTATATAGCGCTCCTTAAAGCAGGGCTTTTTTTAACGTGCAGCTGCACACAAAATGTGCAGTTCTAAATGGATTTGTGCAGTTGTAGAAGCACTTCTGTACAGTTAAAACTAGCAAAAACAGTCATTGTCCTCCGATTGGAAGTAA